>JARQOD010012205.1:0-20587 GCA_033576555.1 Oophaga sylvatica | reverse complement strand
TAAGGGGGAAAGAAAAGTATTGTATTAGAGGGAGGTATTTTAGTGTTGAGTAGAAAAGTAGTAGTAGGAGTAAAGAGAAGTAGAGTGAGAAAAGTGTAGTTTTGTGAGAGGTGAGTGATTGAGGAGATAGAGAGAAAGTAGTAGTAGAGTAAATGAAGGTTGTAGTGATAGTTGTAGTAAGTAGTAGAGTGTGAGTAAGTAGTAGTAGAGTAGTAGTAGTCGAGTAGAGTTGTAGTTAGAGTAGAAAGTAGTAGTAGGTAGGAGTTGTAGAATGTAGAGAGAAGTTAAATAGGTAGTTGAGTAGGTAGTAGAGTTAGAGTGTAGAGAGTAAGTATGAGAGTAGTAGTGTAGTAGGTAAGAGTAGTAGAGTTAGAGTATGAGATAGAGTGGTGTAGTATAGAGTATGTGTAAGTAGTGTAGTAGATAAGTAGAGTAGAGTAAGAGTAGTAGTAGTAGTATGTAGTAGAGTAAAGTAGTTAGTATAGTAGTAGTAGAGTAGTAAGAGTAGTAAGTAGTAGAGTAAGAGTAGAGTAGTAAGTAGAAGTGTAGTAGAGTTAAGTTAGTAGTTAGTAGTAAGAGTTATGAGTTAGAGTAGGTAAGTAGTTAGAGTAGTAGTAGTAAGTATGAAGATGTAGAGTAGTAAAGTAAGTGGTAGTAGTAGTATTTTAGAGTTAAGTAGTGAGTTAGTAGAGAGTAAGTAGTATGAGTTAAGAGTAGTATTGAGTGTAAGTAAAGTTGTAAGAGTATGTAGTTAGTAGTAGTGTAGTAAGAATAGTGGAGTTAAGTTGTAGTAAAGTAAGTAGAGGTGTAGAGAGTAGTGTAGTAAGAGTAGTAGTAGTAAGTAGTAGTAGTAGGTTGTAGTAGAGTAGTAGTTGTAGTAAAGTAGAAGTATGTAGTAGTAGTAGTAGAAGTAGTTAGTGAAGTAGTATTGTGTAAGAGTAAGTAGTAGTAGTTAGTGTGAGTTGTAAGTTAGAGTATAGTAGAGTATAGAGTAGTAAGTAAGTGAGTGTAAGGTAAGTGAAAGTAGAGTAGAGTAGTAGTAGTAGTTGTAGGTAGAGAGTTAGTAGAGATAGCTAGTAGAAAGTAGTTAGAGTGTGTAGTAGAGTATGTTGAAAGTGAAGTAGTAGTTGAGTAGTAGTAAGTTAAAGTAAGTAGTGAGAGTAGTAGTAATGGAGTATGTTGTAGTGTAGTAAGAAGTTAGTAAGTAGTAGTAGTAGTAGGAGTAGTAGTAAGTTAGTAGTTAAGAGTGTTGTAGTGTAGATGGTAAGTAGTAAGTTGTAGTAGAGTAGTAGTAAGAGTGTAGTGTAGTAGATAGTGTAGTAGAGTAGGAGTAAGTAAGTAGAGTAGAGTTAAGTAGTAGTGGTAAGTAAGTAAGAGAGTAGTAGAGTAGAGGTAAGTATGTAGATAAGTAGTTGTAGTAGTAGAGAGTAGTAGAGTTTAGTAGAAAAGGTGTAGTATTTGGGAGTAGTGGTAGTTAGTAGTAGTAAGTAGTTAAAGTAGTAGTAGTAGTAGTTGTTAGTGGTGTTTGTTGTTAAGAAGGAGTAAAGTAAAGTAGAAATTTTAAGTAGAGAAGAAAGTGTGGAGAGGTAGTAGTAGAGAAAGGTAAGGAGAAAAAAGGAAAGAAAAAGAGTGGTGGATTTTTGTATGAGAAAAGAGGGGTGGAGAAAAGAGGTAGAAAAAGGTTAAAGGGAAAGGGGTGGGTTTAGTAAAGTGGTAAAAAAAGAAGGGTTTTTTAAGAGTAGATGTAAAGTAGGAAGCTGAGTATGGAAAAAAAGTGGAGAGAAAGGTAGTTGAGGGGGTAAAGTTTTAAAGAAGAAAAAGTAGAAGTTAAGATGTTAAGTGGGGAAAAGAGAAAAAGGGAAAATATTTGTAGTTAAAAAGGGGGTGTTTTAGTCAAATTTAGAGTAGGTATAGAGAAGTGAGAGATAGAAAAAAATTGAATTTAGTGAAAAGAAGGTTTAGTGGAAAAAAGAGTAATTTTAAGTAGAGAGGATAAATTTGGAGTAAAAAGAAGAGAGTAGGAGGTATTTTAAAGGGGTATTTTGGGTTGGTAGAGAGAATCTAGGTAAGAAGAAGGGAGTGATTAGGGAATTTTGTAGAGAAGGAGTAGAATTTAAATTGTAGATTAAAAAGTAGAAAGTAAAAAAGAGAGAGTAAGTAAGAAAAAGGTAAGGAAAAAAAAGGGAAGTTTAAAGGGTGTGTAGGAGGTATAGGTTTGAATGTAAAAAAGTAGTAAGTAGGAAAAATAGAAAGGTAGAAAAGGAGTAGAAAAATGGAGAAGTAGTAAGAAAAGTAGGGTAAGAAAGGGTGAGAGAGAAGTAAAAAGAGTAAGTTAGTTAAAAAGGGTTGTAAGGGGAAAAATGTAAGTGAGTTAGGAGTTAAGGGAAAGGGGGAGTAGTAAAGTAGAGTGGACAAAGAGTAGGAGAAGGAGTAAAAGAAGGTAAGGGGAAAGGGGGAGTAAAGTAAAGTGGAGAAAAGGAAAGGAAATTTTAAAAAAGGTAAGAAAAATGAGTAAGTTTAAAGTTGTATTTGAGGTATTGTAAGTAAGGGGAAAAGTATGTGTAGATAGTTGGTGGGAAAGAGAAGATTTAAAAGGAAGAAGGGTGGTTAAGGAGTTTTGGAGTGTAGGTGGAGTTTGGTGGGGGGTTTAGGAAGGGGGTTTTTTAGTATGGGAAGTAAAAAAGGGGGGGTAAAAGGGTAGAAAAAGGAGGTTTTGTATTAGTAAGGGTAAAAGTAATGAAATAAGAAAAAGGGGGGAATTTAAAGGGTAATTAAAATTTGTGGGAGTAAAGAGAGAAGGGATTTTGTAGGGGGAAGAAGAGGTAGTAAGTTAGGTAAAGAAATGTAGGTGTGTGGTTGGGGTTGTATGGAGTAGGAGTGGAGTAGGTTTGTCTGTAGAGTTGAAGAATTTGGTAAAAAGTAAAAATAAGTATAAGTTTTAAAAAGTTGTAGGGTTTGGGATTGGGTAAAAAAGGAGAATGTAGGGGTGTTTCAAAAGGGGAAAGTGGGGCGGGTAGGTAAGTGTTTTTTAAAAAAGGAAGTTTGGTGGAAGAGTAGAGATTTTGGTAGTATTTGTAAAAGGAAGAGGTGGTATTTAGAAGTGGAAAGGGAAGTAAAGAATGGTGGGTTTAAAGTGGGGTAGGAGATGTGGTGTAAGTAGATTTGGTTTGGTTGGAGGAAAAAGGGAAAAGGTTGGGGGTTTTAAGGGAAAGGGTGGTGGGGGGTTTAAAAGGGAGGAAAAGAAAGAAAAAGTAAAAGTAGAGTTTTGTAAGGTAGTTGAAAAGGGGTTTTTAAAGGGTAGTAAAAGTAAAAAGGGAGGTAGAAGTAAGGAGTAAAAGTAGTATGGGTAAGTAGTGGGAGTAAGAGATGAAAGGGGAGTAGTGGAAAGAAGTATTAAGAGAAGAAAAGGTAAAAAAGAGAGTAAATTAAATGAGGGGGGTATGGGTGGTGAGAGGGAGAGTAGTAAGAAGTAAAATGGTAGATTTGAGATAGGGGTTTTGGGAAAAGATGGAGGTAGGTAAGTAGAGGGAAAAGAGGAGTGGAAAGGGGTAAAAAAGGGTTTTTAAAAGGAAAAAAGGAAAAAAAGGTGGAAAAAGGAATGAGTAAGTAGAAAAGGAGAAGTGGGAAGGGAAAAAGGGTAAGGGGTTGTAGTAGTAGTGAGTTTGTGAAGAGTATGTAGTTGTAAAGTAGTATGAGTGGGGTAAAAAAAGTAGGAGTAATTGGAAAAGAGAGAAGTAAGAAGTTAAAAGAGAAAGTGGGAAAGTGTAAGAAAGTTAGTTAAAGAAATTTGGGAAGTAGTATTTAAAGAAGTAAAAGTGAAGTAGGTAAAGTAAAAAGTGAAGAGAAGTTAAGGGTACATAAAAATGGTAGGGGGAAGGTTTTTTGTTTTGGGGGAAAAATGAAGGGTAAAATTTGCGTAAGAGAGGGGTAGAAAAATTTGGGGGTTGAGTAGTAAGGTAAGAGTAAAAAAAAGGAGATTTGGGTAAATTGTAATGGTTAGGAGAAGTAGTAAAAGTGGGTTGTTGTAAAAAAGAAAGTAGTAAGGGGGTAGTAAAAAGGGAAAAGAGTAGGTGGGTTAAGTAGAGTATCAGAAAAGAGGGGTTAGTAAGTAGAAATTTTAAGGTAGTAAAGTAGTGTAGAGAAAAAAAAAGAGAGAGTGTGAAAAGGAAAGAAGGAAGTTAGGGAGTGTAAAGAGTTTAGAAAAGTAGTGTAAAGGGGGAATAGGAAAGAGTGAAGAAGAAGTATGAGAAGAAGAAAGAGTTAGAGTAGTAGAAAGAAGAAGTAAGAAGGAAAGTAGGAAAGGTATTTGAGTAAAAGTGGGTAGAGTTGTAGAAGAAAAGTAGGTTTAGAGTATAGGATGTTGTAAGTAGTAGAGAAATATTGTTGGGTAGTTGGGGGTTTTAAGTTGAGTAATAAAAAAGAGGGTTTTAGGTAAAAGTAAAGAAAGTAAAGTAGAAGATGAAGGGAAAAGAGAAGTGTGAAAAAAGGGGTAGTAAAATAGGTTTTAAGGAAAGAGAGGAAAGAGTAGGGGAGTAAGTGTAGTTATTTAAAAAAGAGAAAGGGGAAAGTAGTTGGGAGAGGGGAGTAGTAGATGAGTTAGTTTCGTGTGGGTTTTTGAAAAGGGTAAGGGTAATAGTAAGTGGGAAAAAGGGGGAAAAAAATAGTAGAGTAGGGATATAAAGTGTAGTAGGAGAAAAAGGAGAAGTATTTTAAGTGTAAAAAAATAAGAGAGTAGTTGAAAGAAAATAATGTGTTGTTGTGTAGTAGAAAGTAAATAGTTGAGAAAGAAAAAGTTTGTTAAGGGTTGTAAGAAAAGAAAGAAGTAAGGTATTGGGAGTGATTGAATGTAGAGAGAGGGGAGTTAAGGGAGTAGAAAGTAGGAGTAGAGTAGTGTTAAGATGTTGTAAGAGTAAAGGAGTAGAGTTTAGTGTGAAAAAGAAAAGGGGTTTTTGTGAGAGAAAAGAAAAAAAGAAGGGAAAGGGTTAGTTTGGGAAAGAGGTTATGTTTTTTTTAAAAAGTTGTATTTTGAAGTAGTGAAGGAAAGTGTAAGAAAAAAAATTTGAGAAATTTTAGAGTATGTATAAAGAAAGAGTAAAATTATAGATTTTGAAGTGGAGGTTTAGTAGTAAGGTATTTTGAAAGGAAAAGTTTGAGTAAGTAGTATGTAAGTAGTAAAGGTTTTTAAGTGGGAAAAGTTGGTGGTGGGTGTGTGAGAGTGGGTGAAAGTATAGGGGTTGAGAAGAAGAAGTAGATGTGGAATGAAAGTGGAGAAGTAGTAAGTTTTTGGAGAGTAGAAGAGTAAAGGGAAGTGAGAGTTAGGTTAAATGAAAAAAGGAGTAGGTAAGAAGAAAAATAGTAAGGAGGTTTGGTAAGAAGAGGGGGAGTAAGGGGGTGTAAAGAGTGTAAATAAGTGGGTAGTTGGGGTAGGGGGTAGTGTTGTTTTTAGTTGAGGGAAGTAAGAAATGAAAGTTGAAGAAGAGGAAGAAGTATGTATGTAAGTAGTAGTGAGGTAGATGGTAGGTAGTGTTGAAGGTTTTAAGAAAAGGGAGTTGTAAAGTGGGGAGTTTTTAAGTTTGTTTGTAAGTGGGGTTTAAAAAGAGGTGGTAGTTGTTTGGAAAAGTTAAAAGAAAAAAGGTAAGAAGGATGTAGTTAGAGAAAGGAAAAGAAAAGGAGTAGTAAGAAGAAGGGAAAAGGTGTAGTTGTGGGGAAAAGTAGAAAAGAGAAAGTAAAAGAGTGGAGGTAGAGTGAAGGGTTAGGTAGTATTAAGAAGAAAAGAGTATTTGAAGAAGGTGTGAGAAAAGAGTGTTGAGTAGAGGAGGTTGAAGTAGAAAAAGGAAAAAGGAGAGGGAGAGTAGGAGAGTATTTAGTAGAAAATTTGAAAGTAGGGAAGTGTAGTAAGAAGATGTTTTAAAAGGGTAGAAAAAAAGAAGTGTGGGAAAAAAGGAGAAGGGTTGATTTAATTTGGCGGTTTGGTGGGGTTTTTGGAGTAAAAAAAGGGTTAGGGGGGTTAAAGGGGGTGTTGGGGAAAAGGGTTTAAAGTGTGGTTGGTTTAGGTATTTAAAGTAGAAATTTAGAATGTAGTAAGAAATTTAAAAGGGTAAAGAAATGGAGTGGTGGGTAATGTTGTAAAAAGTAGAAAATAAGTGGGTTTAAAAAAGGTGGTGGAAAAGTGAAGTGGAGTTAGATGTGGAAAAGGTTTTTAAAAGGGATGAAAAAATTTTTGGAAAGAAAAGTGTAAAAGGGGGGGGTTATTATGTTTAAAAGGTAGAGAAGTTAGGAGGTTGTGTGTAGTAGAGAAAAAAGTGGGGGTAGAAAGTATAGTGTAAGAGAAGGTTGGGAGAAATTGAAAGAGTAAGAGGTTAAGATAAGTTTGTAGTAAAGAGAAGTAAAGTAGATAAGTAAAGGGTAGTGAAAGAGAGTAAAAGAAAATAAAGAGTGAGTTAGAAAAAAGTAGGAGTATGAGAGTAAAAGTAAGTAGTGGGGTGGGTAAAAAAGAGTAGATTTGAAGAGGGAGAGTAAGAAAGAAAGTTAGAAAATGTATTGGGAAAAGTAGTAAGGAGTAGTTAGTTGAAAGGGAAAGAAAGTGAAAAAAAGTTGGGTTTGGAGAGTAGTAAGTAAAGGAAAAGAAAGGGAAGAAAGAAAAGTAAGAGTAGTAATTTAAGTATTAAGGTTAGAAAGGGTATATTTGGGTAGAGAAAAGTATTTTAGAAAAAGAAAAGTATTTGTAGGAAGGGAAAAAGAGAGTAGAGAGGAAGTATGAAAAAAGGGTGAGAGTTGTAAAAGAAGAGGGAAAAAAGGGTTAGTGGGATAAAGATAGGTAAAAAAAGGGTAAGGAGAGAGTTTGAGTTTAAAGAGTAGGGAAGAGTGGGGGGTGTAAGTGTAAGGGGGTAGGTAAAGAAGGGGGTAAAAGGTGAGGGGTGGAAAGAGAAGTAAAGTAGTAGGAGAAGAAGAGTATAGAGAAGTAGTAGAGAGAGGGAAGAGTGGAGAGAGTAGGGGTGGGTAATTTAAAGAAAAAGTGTTGTTAAAAGGGTAGATGTATAGAAAAGGGGAAAAAAGTAGGTAGTAGAGTAAGAGTAATTAAAAAAAAGAAAAAGTAGGAGAGGAAAAGAAAGGGGAAAGTTTATGTAGGAGGGTTTTAGTAGTAGAAAGGTTGTAAGAGTAGAGAGAAGTGGAGTAAAAGTAGTAAGAAGAAAGTAGAGAAAGTGAATGTAGTAGGTGAAAAAGGGAGAAAGAAGAAAGAGAGGTTGAAGTGGTAGTAAGAGAGGTAAAAGAAAAAAGTAATGTAAGAAGTAGTTGAGTTGTGGGGAAGGGTAAGAAAAGAGTAAAGGTTAAGTATTTTAAAATTTGTAGAGAAAAATAGAGTATATAGAATTTTAAGAGAGTAGAAAAAAGGAAAAGGTTTGTATAAGAGAGTGGGAGAGAAGGTTAAAGTAAGAAAAGTGGTTAGATGTTGTAATGTAAGGTTGGGAAGTTGATGGGAAGGTGAGTATAGTATTTAAGAGAGTAAGGTAGTTTTGTTAGTAGGAGAATTTGTAAAATAGTTAAAAAGGGAAAGTAGTAGGGGTGGAAAGTTGATTGATTTTAGTGGGGGTTTAGTGTAAATAGAAAAAAAGGTGTTAGGGTGGTGAGTGTATTTTTTAAATAAGGTGTGAGTGGAAAAGGTGTGTAGGTGGAGGGTAGGGATGTAATTGTGGAAAGGTTAAAAAAGTTGGTGTAAGTAGTAGTGAGGGATTTAAAGAAAATTGAGGAAGGAAGATGGATTGGAAAAAGTGAGAAGTAAGTAGTAGTAGGTTGGGTAAAAAGGGTAAGTGGAAGTGAAAAGTTGTATGGGTGGGAAAAGAAGGTTTTTAAAAAAGTAAGTAGGAGTTTTTGGGTAGTGTGGATTGTGTTAAGGAAAGATTTTGGGTGGTGGTTTTGTGAAAGTGTGTTGGGAAAATTTGGGGGTTTAGTGTGAGGGAAAAAGAAAAATGGTAAGAGGTTTAGGTTGAAGGGAGGTATAAAATGGGGGGGAAGGGAAAAAGGGGGTTTTTTGTATAATTTAAGAGTTAAAAGTGTAGGGGTGGTAAGTTGGGGGTTAAAGTGAGAAAGAAAAGTGGTGTAAGAATTTGTAGGTGTGTGAGTTGTTATTTTGGGGAAGGAGTGGGAAAAGGGGTAAAAAGTAAGTGTAGTTAGAAGGGGTTAGTTGGTGGAGGGAAAGAGAGAGAGTTGTTTGTAATTTAAAATTTAAGATAGTAGTAAGATTTGTAGTGGTAAGAGAGATAAAATTTAAAAGGGAAAAATTAGGAAAAGTTAGGTGTAGAGTGGGGTTTGGGAGTTTAAGTAGTTGAGTAAAATTTTGTAGAAAAGGTTTGGTTAGAAGAGGGAAAGGTAGGTAGAGGTGTGGAGAGAGTTGAGAAGAAGATAAAAAGAGAAGGTTGTGAGGTAGAAGGAAGAATGTTAGAAATTTAAAAAGTGGAAAAAAGTTAAGTGTTGGTAGTATGGTTTTAATGTAGGTAGGATGTTAGGGAAGATGGGGTGAATAAAAAGTGTGAATTTAAAAAAAGGAGAAAGGAGGATAGTGAGTGAGTAGTGAAAATTTGGATGGGGGTTTGAGTGGGGTTGAGTAGAAAGAAGTAAAGTGGTTGTAGATTTTGGTTGAAAGTAGTGGATGTAGGGGTTAAAAAGGGAAGTAATGGTGTTTTGAGTAAGTAAGGAGGTTTTGGAAAAAAAAAGTAATGGGAAAAACGTGTGGAGTAGTGTAAAGAGAATTTAGAGTTGAAGAGAGTAGTAGTTTAAAAAGTTGAGTAGAGAGTAAATAGAGAAGTGTAAAGTGGGGGATGGGAGAGTGTTGAAGTTGGGTTTTGTTTGTAAGTTGATTAGTGTGTAGGGGGTGGTGGTTGAGAAAGGGTTTTGGGGAGTTTAGGGTGTTTTGTAAAAGTGTGGGAAGAAAGGGAAAAAGGAGAAAGAAGTTGTGTAGAAGAGTTTTGTTGAAAGAGGAGTAGAAAAGTGGGGAGAGGTTTGGTGTAAGAGGGTTATTTTGGTAAGTTTTGGGTTAAGAGAAGATTTTGTTGGTTTGTAGGGGGAAAGAAAGTGAGTAGTGAAGGTAAGAGAAAAAGTTAGTGAAAGAAAGGGTTAAGAATGAAAGTTGGAGTATTTTATGTATAAAGTGGGTTTGGGTTTTAGTGAAAGGGGTGTTTTGTCTTTTTTAAAAAAGGGTGGTGAGGGGGGTTGTTAGTAGGGAAAAGTAGTAGAAAAGGGTTGTAGAAGTGAGGGTTGTGTTTTGGGTTGGTAGGAGTGTGGTAGTTGGAGGGGTGGGAAAAGGGTAGGAGGGTGGATTTGGGGTTTGTTAGAGAAAAGGGTTGGAGTGTGGTAAAGGAATAGTAGAAAAAGGGGGTAGAGTATTTGGTTTAGAGGGGGAGTTAGTGGAAAAGTTTGAAGGAAAAAAGGGAGTTGTTTAGGTAAAGAGGGTTAGAGGAAAAGGGAGTGGAATGTGAGTTTAGAAAAAAAAGGGAAGGTAAGGTTGGGGTTGAGTAGAGTAGGTAAGGGAAGTTTTTTGAGTGAAGGGGGTAGGAGTTTGGAAGGTTAAGGAAATGAGGGGGTGGGTAAGAAGTAGGAGTTATTGAAAAGGGGAAAAAGAGTAAAAAGGTAGAGTAAAAAGGTGGTAAAAAGTTTTTAGAAATTTAAGTAGGAATTGTGTTGGGTTGAGAGAAGATTTAAGAGAAAAAGAAAGGTTGTAGGGTAAGAAGAGTGTTGTGGGTAGTTGGGTGTTGGGGAAAAAGTTAGAAAGAGTAGTAGAAAAGGATGAGATTTGGAAGTAAAAGAGAAAGGGAAAGGGTTTAAAGAAAGTGAGTAGTAAAAAATTTGGAAAAAGGGAGAAAGTGAAAGGAGTGAGGAGAAGAGGTGAAGGAGTTGAGAGAGTGTAGTATGGATGGGAAGGGTGTGGAGTGTAAAAAAAAGTTAAGTAGTAGAAGAGTGGTTTAATTTAGAGAAAGAGTAGAAGTTGTATGGAAAGTGTATGAGGTAGTAAAGAGTAAAAGTTAGGGGTAGGTGGGGTTGTAAGATTTAAAAAAGTAGAAAAGGGGAAGAAAGAGAAAAAAGTTTTGAGAAAGAGTTGTTGAGAGAGAAAAGAGAAAAAAAGTAAAGGTAGTAAAAAAGAGGAGTAGGTAAGTGAGTAGGTAGTAAGAAGTGAAGTAGGTAGTAAGGGAAGTGAGAGTGGAATTTAAGAAGGTAAAATAAGTGTGTGAGTTTAGAGTGGGTAGTGGGAAGAGTGTGGGAGAGAAGAGTAATTTAAAAAGGAGAAGAAGAAGGAGAAAGGAGAAGTAGAGTGATTTTGTAAAGTAAGGTTTAAGAAGGTATTTAGAAGTAGAGTGGGGAAAGAGGAAATTTTGGTGTATAGTTTTAAGAAAGGGTAGAATGAAAAAGAGTTAATGAAGATGGTTGTAAAGGGGTTTAAAGTAGAGGGTTTTTTGGGGGAGTGTAGTGAGTGTAGGAGTGAAAAAAATTTAGAAGTTGAGTAAAGTAATGTAAGAAAAGAGAAAAGAAAGTAGTAAAGATTAAGTTAGGGTAGGGGAAAGTTGTGGAAGGGGAAAAGTAGAGGTGTTTGGTGGGGAAAGGGAAAAAAAGTAGAGGGAAAGAGGGGTTTTGGGGTTTGGGTTTGAAAAAGGGGGTTTATGTGAAAAGTTTAGGTAAAAAGGAAGATTTGTGTGTGGAAAGGGAGAAAGTATTTAAAGAGAAAGTGTTGAAGAGTTAAAAGGGTAGAAGTAAAAGGGAGTAAGTAGGAGTTTAAAAGTAAAGTAAGGTAGGTGGTTGGGGTGGAAAAGAAGTTTGGGGGAGAAAGGTTAGGTAAAAGGGGTGGTAAGAGTAAGAGTGTTGTAAAGTTGGGTAAGGTAAAGTTGAGGTGAAAAAGTTAAAGTAAGTAGAGAGTGTAGTGGTTGAGGGTAAGGAGGGGGGAAATTTTGGTTTGGTGTTTTTGGTTTGGGAGATTTAAAAAAGGGTAGTAAATGGGTGTTGTGTGAGAGGTGGGTTTTGGGGGAAGTTGTTGGTATTTTGTTGGGGGAGTGTGGTGGAGTAGGGGGTGTGGATGTTTTGAAATTTGGGTATGTGGGGTTGAGTAAAAAGGTGGTTTTTGGGGGGGAAAGGAAAGGAAAAAGGGTGGTGAGGTGAAAAAGTAGTTTTGGGAAAGTGGGTTTTAGAAGGGGGTTTAAAGAAGAAGGTAAAGTAGGGGTTTTTGGAGTAAAAGGTAGGGTGTAGTAGAGTAAGAGTAGGGGTAGAGTGGAAAAGAGGGTTTTGTAGTGAAAGTTCAAATTTGAAAAGTAGAAAAAATTTAAAAAAAGTTGTAGGTGGTTGGGTTATGGGGAATAGGTAGGAAAGTGGAAGTAGTTAGTTAAGAAAAGGGTAGTAGTGTAAGAGAGTAGTGAAGTAAGTAGTAAAAAAAGGGGGGTAAAGTAGAGTAAAAGAAAAAGGGTGTAAGTAGTAGTGAGTAGGGAAAAAGAAAGAAGGTTGTAAGTAAGAGTAGGAGAAAAGAAGTAAAAGGGTTTACGAAGTTGAAAATGAGTAAGAAGAGTGTGTAAAAAGGGTTGGATGGTAGTTGGATAAAAGTAAAGAGTGTAAGAGGGAAGAGTAGGGGGTTTAGAGTAAAGGGTTTTTGGTAGTAAAAGTAAGAGTAGTAGAGGAGAGGGGGAGTAAGTGTAGTTTGGGAAGAAAAAGTAATAGAGAAAAGTAGAGAGTGTAGAGTAGAAAAAGTAAGTATAGTAGGAAGTAATTTAAGTAAGATAAAAGAGAGAAATAGGAAAGAAGATTAGAGAAATTTGAGAGAGTAAAGAAAGTAGTAGTTTTGAAAAAATGAGAGTTGAGGTATTGGGATGAAATTAAAAGAAGAGTGGATAGAGAGTAATGTGGGGTTTGGGGAAAAAAGGAAGTAGAAGGGGAGTTTAGTATTTTTGGTAGGAGTAGAAAGTAGTTGGGGTTGAGAGAGTAGGAGAGTAAGGAAAGGTGGTAGGAAGTGGGAAGTAGTTTTAAAGTGTAGGATGTAGGGTAGTTTTGAAGTAGAAAGAATGTTAAGTTGAGAAAAAAGAAGAAGTAGTGGAGAGGGGTTTAAAGGGAAAGTAAAAGTTAAAGAAAAGGTGTAGGAGTAGATGTAGGAGTAGTGATTTAGAGTTAGTAGTAGAGGTTGAGTAGAGTTGTTGAGAAAGTTATTTGGAAAAAGGATTGTAATAATGGGGGGTAGGGAAGTAGTAAGAGTAGTTGATTTAAAGTAGGAAGTGGAGTAAATAGTGTTATAAGGGGGAGAGTGAGTAAAAAAGAGAGTTAGAAAGGGTTAGAAAAAGTAAGTAGTTTGGATTTTAAAAATGTTGGGGGATTTAGTAAGGTGAAAGTGGTGGAAAAAAGATTTTTTGAAAAGAATGAGTAGTGAAAGAAAAGTAGGGTAAAAGTAGAGAGTAAAAGTAAGTTTTAAGTTGTAGTAGAAGTAAAGAGGTAAGAAAGGGTGGGAGTAGTAAGAAGTGGGTAGTAATAGTAAGTAAGGAAGTAAAGTAGAGTAAAGAAAGGAGAAGAGTAAGGAGAAGAGAGTAGGGGGGTAGAAGGGAGTTAGAAGGTAGAAAAATTTTATGAAGTGGGGAAGAAGAAAAGTAGTGGTGGGATTTAAAGAAAGAAAAGGGTTATGAGTAAGTAAAAAAAGATGAAAATTAAGTAAGAAAAAAGGGAGTAAAAAGTAGGGGAGGTAAAGTTGTAAAGAGTAGAGAGGAGTAAGAGAAGTAAGGAAAGAGTTATTTGTATAAAAGGGGAGTAGAAGAGTAGAAGATTATAGTAGTGAAGGAATGAAAAGAGAAAGTAAAGAAAGGGAAAAGTGAGTAAAAAGGAGAAATTTAATAGTAAGAGAGAAGAGAAAGTAAGTAAATAGAAAGTGGAAAGTAAAGAGAAAAGGAAAAAGTGTAGGAAGAGAGAAAAGAGAGAGTAGAAGGAGAGGTAGTTGATTTTAAAGTAATTAAAGGAAAGTAGAGGTATTTGTAGGTAAGGAAAGTAGAAGTAAGTGAAAAAAGGGGAAAGTGAGTTGAAGAAGAAGTAGTATTTTTAATTTAAGGGGGTATGGGGAGTAAGAGTTTTAGGAAAAAAAGAGTAGTAGTAAAAAAGAGAAAAGAGTAAGAAAAATGTAAAAAAAGTAGAGTATAGTAAGAGAGAGAGAAAGAAATTTTGGGTTTAAGTGGTAAGAAAGGAAGAAGTTAAAGTAAGTTTAGTAAGTAGGTTTAGAAAAAGAGTGCGTGAAAAGGAAAGAAAAAAGATGGGTAGTAGTGTAAATGTAGTAAGGAGTTTAAGTTGGAGGAAAAGGTAGAGTAATAGGGGTTGTAAAAAGAGTAGTTGGGGGGTTTGAAAGTATATAGATAAAGGGGAAGAGAGTAAAGAGAAGAGAAAAGTATAGAAGTTTAGTAGTAAAAGGGAATAAAAGATAGAGTAGGGAAAGAAAAGGGAAGTAAAAAAGTAAAGTAGGAGTTAAGAAAGAAATGGGAAAGGGAAGTAGTGAAAAGTAGTAAAGTAAAGATGAGTAAAAGAGAGAGAGGTAAGTAAAGAGAAAGTGTTGTGTAGAGAAAGTAGAAGGGAGAAGGTAAGAAAAGAAGTGAAAAAAGTTGGGGAGGGGTAGAGAGTAGGAAGTAAAGAAGAGAGTAGTAAAGAGAAAGAATTTAAGTTTAGATTTAAAAAGAAAAGGAGAAGAGTTTAGTAGAATAGAGGAGTGGGGAAAAAAGTTGAATGAGAAAAGGTAGGGGGAAAAAAAAGGGAAGTGTAAAGTAGTAAGAAAGATTTTAAGGAGTTGAGATGTAAGTAAGTAAAGTAGTGTAGGAAGAAGGTAAAAGTAGTGTAAGAGAGAGAAGTAAAAGAGAGTTAAGTAGAAAAAGTAAGAAGGGGGTAAAAAGTAGTAGTAAAGGAGTAGTAAGAAAGTAGGTAGAGGGGTAAGTAAAGTAAGTGAGAAAGTGAGTAAGTAAGGAAGATAAGAGGTAGTGGGAAGGTAAAGAAGAGTAGAATAGTAAGTAAATGATAAAAGTAAAGTAGAGTATTTTATGAAAGGAAAATGAAATTTTGTAGAAAGAAGTAAGTGGTAGTAAAAAGAAAAGTAGTAGTGAGAGTAAAGAAGAAAAGTAAAGAGAAAGTAAGTGGTAGAAAAGATAGAGAGGGGAAAGTAGAAGGGTAGGAAGTAAAAAGAAGGGAAGTGTAAGTAGTAGAACGAGGAGAAGGGGAAAAATGTTAAGAGTTATTTAAAGAGAGAGAGTTTAAAGTAAGTGTTTAGTTAAAGAAAAGGAAGTAAGAAAAGAAGAAAGAGTGAAAGTAGAAAAAGAAGAGAGTAAAAAAGAAGAGTGTAAAAGGGAAGTGGTAGTAGTGAAAGAGTTTAAGTTGTAAGGATGTGTAAGAGGAAGAAGAGGAAGAGTAAGAAAGGGGTATTTTAAAAGAGTAAGGGGGAAGTGAGTAGAAGAAAAAATTAAAGGAGGTAAAGTGTAGAGGAAAGATTTGAGTTAGAGTAGGGGAAAGAAATTTAAAGGGGAGTAGAGTGGTAGATAAAGAAAAAGTGTATTTAAAGAGTAAAAAGTGAAGAGTAGAGGGGAAAAGAGGATGGTAAGAGGTAGTTGAAGAAAGAAAGAGTAAGGAAAAGTGAGTAGTGTAAAAAAGAGAGAGAGTAGAGAAGTGTAAGAGTAAGTGTGGGAAAGAGAGTAAGTAAGAAGTAGTAGAGGTGTAGAGAGTAGAAGTAGTATTTAGTAAAATTTGGGGAAGTAAAAGAGAAAAAAAAGAGGGTAGTAAGTAAAAAGAAGGGTAGTGGAAAAGTGAAGTAGAAAGGGAAAAAATTTATAAAGTGATTTGGAAGTAATGGAGAGAGAGAGAAAGGGGGTAAAGTTTGGTGTTAAGTAGGTAGAGTAAGTAGAAAGAGAAAAGTGAGAAGTAGGTAGGTAGAGAAAGGTAATGAAAAAAAATTTAGTGGAAGAAGGTAAGAGTGTAAAGAGGAAAAGTTTAGGAGAAGAAAGAGTAAAAAAGAGTAAGAAGTATAGGTTTTAAAAAGTAGGAAAGAGGGTAGAGTGTAAGAAGGGGTTAAAAGAGTAGGAAAAGGGGAAGGGGAAAAGTAGAGTAAGAAGAAGAGTAAGAAAGGTTGAGAGAGAAAGTATAGTAAAAGGTGGGAAAAGTAGTAAGTGAAGTAAAGGGGTTTTAAAAGGTAAAAAGTAGTGGTAGGGGGTAAAAGTAAGGTAGTAAAAGATGAAAAGTGTTAAGTAAGGGGTTTTTGGAAGTTGTAAAGGAAGGAGTAATGAGAGAGAAGTAGTTTGGTTGTGGAGGTAAAGTAAAAGTAAAAGAGAGTTTAGGTAGTAAAGGAGAAATGAGTAAGTAGTAAGTAGAGTAAGAAGAGTTAAGAAGAAAGAGTAAAAAGGAGTTTAAGTAGGTAAGTGGGTAAGAGTAGAAAGTTTTTGGAGTAAAGTAAGAAGTGTAAAAAAAGAAGAGTAGGAGGTAGTAAGAATAGAGTAGTAAAGTGGAAAAGTAGTATGAGGAAGGGTTGGAAAGAGGGGGAAATAGTAGAGATTAGTGATAAGTAAGTAAGGGGTAGAGAAAGTAAAGGAAGTAGAAGTAAAAGGAAAGAGAGTAAAGAAGGGATGAAAAGGGTGTAAGAGTTTTAGTTAGTAAGAGTGATTTTAGGAGAAGGAAAAGTAATAGAAGTAGTTTGTAAGAGTGGGTAAAGTATAGAAAAAAAAGGTAGTAGTTAATAAAAAAGGGTAAAAAAGGGGTTTGGAGAAAGTATAGAGAAGAAAAGTAGAGAAGAGTTAGAAAAGTAGAAGAGAGTATAAAAGTAGTAGAAAGTGAGAAAAGAGTAGAAGGGGTTGGAGGTAAGTAAAGAGAGAGTAGTAAAGAAGGGGGTTAAGAGAAAGGGGAAGGTAGAGAGTAGTAAAAAAGAAGTAAGTAAGGGGGTTAGTAAGTAGGGAAGAGAAAGAGAGAGTTGAAAGAGAGTAGAGAAAGGAAGGGAAAGGAAGAAGTAAGTTGTGATGTAAAAAAGGGGAAAAGGGAAAGAAGAGTAGGTGTATGTAAAGGAAAAAGGTTGTAAGGAAAGAGAGTAAAGTAGTAAAAGAGTAGAAAAAGTAAAGAGAAAAGTAAAGGTAAGAAAGAAGGAAGGGTAAAAAGAGAGTAAAAGGTGAGAAAATGGGGTTAAGTGGGAAAAATAGGTTTGTGAGTAGAATGTTGAAGGTGGTAAAAAGAGTAGAGTAAGAAGTTAGTGTAGTAAAAAAGGGAGTAGAGTATAAATTGTGAGAGTAAAATTAGTGGGGAAAAAAGTAGATTTGAAGGGGGAAAAAGATAGAGGTAAGAAAGGGGTAAGAGTGTGGGAAATTTGGTTTTTAAAAAAAGTTGGGGGTTAGAGTAGTGAAAGGAGAAAAGTGTAGAAATGGGTAGTAAAGAAGGTAGTAGGAAAGGAAGTATTTGAAAGAAGTTAAAAGAAAGAGAAAGTGAAAAGAAAGGGGGGTGTAGATTTAATAAAAGAGAGTAAGTAAAAAAAGGAAGGTATTTGTTGAAGAGAGTAAGTAAAGTAAAGTAGAGAGAGAAGAGATAGTAGTAAAATTTAAAGGAGAGAGAGTAATTAGTAAAGAGTAGAAAGAAAGAAGGAGTAAGAAAAGGAGTAGAGTAAGAGGAAAGTAAAGATAAGTAGTAGGATTGGAGAAAAAGTGGGAGTAGGAAAAAGAAGTAATTGGGAGAAGAGGTAGAGAGGAAGTGAAGTTAGTAGAAAAGTAGAAGTAGTAGAAAGTAGAGAATGAAAAGAGAGTAAAGTAATAGTAGAAATTTTAAGTAGAAAAGAGAGAAAGTAAAGAAGTAGAAGTAGTAGAAGTAGTAAGAAAGTTAAAAGTAGGAAAAAGTAAAGGAAAAAGGGTAGAAAAATGTAGAGAGAAAGGGAGAGTAAAAGTAGAAAAATTTAAAAAGAAGAAGTAAGTAAATTTGGGGAAAGTAAGAAGTAGTAGAAAAGAAAAAAAGGTAGGTAAGAAGAGGTAGAGAGGGGAAAGGGGGTAAAGGTAGTAAGAGAAAAGAGGAGTGTAAAAAGGGGTAAAGTAGAGTTGGGGAAAAGGGGAAAGGGAAGGTAGTAAGGAAAGAGTAAGAAGTAGTAGGAAAGTAAGGAGTAGAGTAAGTAATGTAAGAAGTAGTAGAAAGAAGAGAAAGTAAAAAGAGGGGGAAGAAAAAGGGGGGGAAAAGTAAAAGTAGATGTTAGAGAGTATAAAGAAGTAAAGAAAGAGGGAAAAGTAGGGGTAGAGTTAGTAAGAAGAAAAAAAGAAAGAGTAAAAGTAGTAAAAAGTAGAGAAGAGTAGAGTGAGTAGAAGGGTTTTAAGAAAAGTGTGAAAGTAATGAAGGAGAGAGAGAAAAAAAAGAGTAAGTAGTAGTAAAGGAAAAGAGTAGAAAGTAGAGTATAAGTAGAGAAGAGTAGAAGGGTAAGAGAAAAGTATAAAGAGAGTAGAAGTAGAAGAGGTAAAAGTGTAAGAGAGATGAGAGAGTAAGAAGTATTGGGAGTAGAAGTAAAGTAAGTGTGAAAGAAGAAGGGAAGGGGAGAAGTAAGAAGAGAGTGAAGTAAATTTGGAAAAAAATTTAAGTAAAGTGAAGGGAAAGGGAAAGTGTAGAGAAAGTGGGGATTTTAAAAGTAGGAAGTTGGGTAGGAGAGTAAAGAAGTAGAAGTAAGGGAAGAAAAAAATTTTAGTAGTGAGTAGATTTTAAAAAAGGGTAAGAGAGAAAAAGAGGATTTAAAGTACGAAGTAGAAAAATTTTGTAAGTAGAGAGAGTAAGTATGAAAGTAGAAAAGTAGAAATATTAGTAGTTGTGGTTGAGTAGAGTAGAAATGTAAGTAGAGGAAAAAAGTAAGAGTAAGTAGAGTAGTAAGAGTAGGGTTTGGGAAGTTTTGTGGGGGTTAGGGAGAAAGTATTTAGTAGTAAGTAAGAGAGGAGTGTGGGTGAAAAAATAAGTGATTTTTTTGAAGAAAAGAAGTAGAAAGAAAGGGAAGAGGTGAGAATGTGTAGTAAGAGAGAAAGTAGTAGTAAGTAGTAAGAGAAGTAGATAGGTAGAAAGTAGTAAAAGAGAAAGAAGTAGAAGGAAATGTTTAGTAAGAAGAGGTAGTAAGAAAGAGTAATGTTAAAAGGAATTTGTAAAGTAAAAAGAGTAAGAGTAAGTAAGAAAGGGGATGAAGAGGTAAGGAGAGAGTAAAAGTTGAGTAAGGATAAAAAGGGTAGTGGGAAAAAAGTTGGGAAAAGTGAGAGAAGATTTGTAGTTAGTAGTTAGAGTAGGAGAAAAGAGTATAGAAAAATTTGGAGTGGAAAAAGTGTAGAGAAGTTGAGAAAAAGTAGGTAGTATAAGTAATAAAGTTGTAAGGGTCAGTAGAAAGTTGGAGTTAAAAAGTAAGTTAAGAGGGTTAGAGTAGTAGAGAGGTTAAAGTACAGTAGTAAGTAAGTCTGAGGAGAGAGTATGTGTAAGAGTAGGTGTATGTAGTAGAGTAGTAAGAGTAAGGGAAGAAGTGAGAAGTAAGAGAGTAGGGTTAGAGAGAAAAAAAAGTAGAAGTAAAGTAGAAAAGAGTAGTAAGTAGTAGTAGTAAGTAAGAGTAGAGTAGAAAGTAGTAGAGAAGAGTAGTTCGTTGTTAAAGGTTTTTTTTAAGAAGAGTTAGAGTGTAGTAATAGTAAAAGAGTGTTAGAGTAGTAAGAAGTAATAAGAGAGCAGTTAGAAGAGTAGCGTAGAAAGTGGAGTAGTTGAGAGTAAAGTAGTAGTGTAGTAAATATGTAGAAGTGTAAGTTAAGTAAGGTAGTATAGTAAAGAGTAGAGAGTAGTAGAAAAGAAGAGAGTGTAGGTGTAGGAGAGTAGTTAGTAAGAGTAGAAAGTAGTAGAGTTAGTTAAAGAGTAGAGTAAGAGAGAGAGAGTAGAGTAAGAGGTAGTAGAAGTAGTGTGTAGAGTAGAGTTAAAGTGTGAAGAAGAGTAGAGTTGAAGTAAAGTAGATGATGTAATGTCGCTCGTTCCCATGCTGGTGTGAAAGGCAAAACAAGTCCTGTGCCTCCTACATTGTTCTTTCTCATCCCTGCGGTTACAACAACCGCCAAGTTGTTTCTCGGAAGTGCTGTTAGCACAGTTAACACTTGCTCCCGTGTTAATGGGAGTTCAGTTATGTCAGCTGTTCCCCTGCTGTCCTTTGGGTGAGGCAAATAGTCCTGCTGCATCCACCTTGTTCTCTTCTATCCCTGGTTACAACACCGCAGTTGTTTTCGTGAAGTTGCTGTTAGCACAGTTAACATTGCTCCCGTGTTTTACTGGGGTTCAGTTATGTCAGCTTTGTTGTTCCCCTGCTGTCGTGAACGGCAAAAAGTCCTGCTGCCTCCACCATGTTCTGTTCTCATCCTGGGTTACAACACCCGCCAGTTGGTTCTCGGAAGTTGCTAGTTAGCCAGTCTACACTTGCTCTTTGCCCCTGTTTTTAACGGGTTTTTCCCATTTTTTAATGTCAGCTTTTTCCCCTGCTGTGTAAAAGGGAAAAAAAATTTCCTGTTTGCCTCCCCCCGTTTCTTCTCTCCCGGGGGTTCCAACACCCCCAAAGTTTTTGCTTCCGGAATGCTGTTAGCCCCATTTTAACATTTGCCCCGTGTTACTGGGGTTCATTTAATGTAAAGTTTTCCCCTTTGCGTGTTAAAAGGCAAAAAAGCCCTGCTGCCCCCACCTGTTCTTTCTAAATCCCTGGGTACAACCCCGCCGTTTTTCTCGGAAGTGCGTTAGCACTTTAACTTGCCCCCGTTTTAAAGGGGGGTTAAAGTAATGTCAGCTTTTTCCCTGTGTGTGAACGGCAAAAAGCCCCTGCTGCCCCCAAAATTTTTCTCTTCTACCCCCGGGAAAAACACCGCCGTTTTTTCTGGAAGTGCTGTTAGCCGGGAACACTTGTCCGGTTTTTATGGGGTTTTAAAAATGTCAGCTTTTTTCCCCTGCTGTTTTAACCCGGCAAAAAGCCCTTCTCCCTCCCTTTTTTCTTCTCTTCCCGGGGGTTACAACACCCCCAGTTTTTTCCTCGGTTGTGCTGTTAGCAATTTAAAAAATTGTTTCCCAGTGTTACGGGGGTTTTCATTTAATGTCGCTTTTCCCCCCTGCTGTTTTTAAGGGCCAAAAAGCCCTGCTGCCTCCCCCTGTTCTCTTCCCCTTTCCTGGGTTAAAACACCGCCGTTTTTTTTCTGGAAGGGGCTGTTAGCACATTTAACACTTGCTCCGGGGTTTCCCGGGGGTTTCAGTAAGTCACTTTTCCCTGCTTTTGTGAAGGGCCCAAAAAAGTCGGGCTCCCTCCCCCCAAATGTTCTTTCTCACCCCGGGTTACAACCCGCCATTTTTTCTCGGAAGTGCTGTTAGCACATTTAACACTTGTCCGTGTTATGGGGTTCGAAATGTCAGGGTTCCCTCTGGTGAACGGCAAAAAGCCTTTCTCCCCCCATGTTTTTCTCCCCCTGGTTACAACACCCCATTTGTTTTTCGGAAGTGCTTTTAAACACATTTAACATTGCCCGTGTTAGGGGGTTCAGTAATGTAGCTGTTCCTGCTGTTTGAACGGCAAAAAGCCTGTGCCCCCACATGTTTTTCTTCCTGGGTTACAACCCGCCAG
>JARQOD010012204.1:0-20587 GCA_033576555.1 Oophaga sylvatica | reverse complement strand
GGCAAATTCCAGTGGGCAAATTACCGTGGGGGGCAAACTTCCGGGGGCAAATTTCCTTGTGGGAAATTTCCTGTGGGCATTCATGACTGTGGGGTTTTTTCTGTGGGCATTTTTCCTGGGGCATTTTCTTTTGGGCATTTTTCTGGTCACCGATTTCTATAAATGGGGGGCCAGATGACTCTTCTTGAGCATCTTGCATAACAGTTCGCAACACTTACAAAATTTTTGTTTTGCAGAACGGTTCTTCTGCATTTTTACAATAATTTACAATCACTGGATGTTAACAGTGCAGAAACCTCATGATTGGTTACTTTATAAATTTATTTCACACCAATTACTAAACGTTTACTCAAAATATTATAAAGAAGTAGACACCCAACTAAAATAGAATATCTACTGTGTGTCATTGGAACTATAGAGTGTAGAAATTTACTTTCTACTTAGTTTTAAAGCAATTTTAAGGTTAAAGATACTTGGAAAACTTCTAAAGATCGATTCATATGTTCTTTTCATGAACATTTAACAATTAGTTATATTCAGTACTCCTACTTTTTGATTATAGGTAGTGGCATGATATTTGGCTTGGCAATGCGGAACCATTATAACAAAACAACAAAGAATCCCAGATGATTTAATATAATAAGCCAATTTATCAAACAGTTGTGTAAAATTATTGAAGGAAAGACATGTTTGACCATGTCTATGATCTTTTAGCTTGTTACAAAGGAAACCATCATTATAGGAAAGTATAAAGAAACCTTATAGAGATGGTGAAAATAACAACCTCTTCTACCTCAAAAACTTCACAACACAGGCATCTCTAAGATCCAACATAAAGTAGCACATTAGACACAGTATTAAATGTATAGATATCTTGAAAATAGGACATTTTAGAGAAAAAAGTATTTCTACCTATGATCTGAAGAAAACAACTACACTGGGAAAATTTTACAGTGGGTGTATGAGATTAAGTTTATGCTCATAAAGCAAAATAAAAACATTGCTAAAATGCACAATCATTACAAAGTGCCCCCCAAAAATAAATGTTAAACTTCCAACAGCAAAAAAGGAGCCCATGAATCAGATAAAAAAAAATGATGTGTTTATTAATTTCTTAAAAAAAATGATTAAAATACATAACAAAATAGTGATCTGGATCAAGGAATACCTAACCAAAAAGCACAGAAACAAAGTGAAAGTTTCAGGAATCCTTTCAGTAATGTTTTTTTCAGAAATTAAAGGATCATGGTATTTATTTGATTCATAAGCGTGTTTAGACTCTAGTTTTTGCTGAATGTTTGTATTTAAAAAAAAATAGGATTAGGGTGGTACTCTTGACAGAGCAATTCACTTTAATGATGCAGTCAAAGTAATTTGTTTCTGGCCTCCATTTCGGCCTCGTCTGCCTTCCTGAAGCAGGCACAAAAACATGGTAGACCACATATATATATTTGAATCTGTCAGGTCAGACGACACTATTCACCTTCATATATCGGGATAATCTGCAGGTTAATAACATTATGGTAAATAGAGGACTATGGGGAGAACATTATACTATATGTAATACCAAGGTGAGTGCATTAGACTATATGAAGAACTTTGGGGAGTGCAGTATGCTATACGGAGGACTATGGTGTGCATTATACTATATGGAGGACTACGGGGAGTGAATTCTGCTATAGGAAGGACTTTGGGGAATGCATTATACTATATGGAAGCTATTATACTGTATGAAAGCAATCATACAGTGTGAAGGTTTGTATGGGGTCCATCATACTGAGTGGAGGGCTGTATAGGGGCCATTATAAATTGTGGAGAGGTGTAGGGCCTTTATACTGTATATAGGAACATTATACTGCATGGAGAGCTGTGAAGGGGTCACAGTGGGGGGATCATACTGTATTGCGGGTCACTGTACTTTTCTGGGGTAGTTGAGGGGTGGAGTACAGTAAGGTCATCATACTGTGCATGTGGAGGATACTGTGGAAGAATTAACTCCTGGAATATCTTACACTTTTGTTGATATGATACTTTGAGTGCAATGAAAGGGAAATATAGGGCTCCAGTAGGAGGAAAATTAGAGTACACACAGTAACCCACAGTAGATAAAGTAATAGAGACACATACGGCAGCAGCGGTTCAGCACTGGGTATCAGCAGGTTAAGGAATTTGTGCAGGTTGAGGATAGATGGAGACGCTGTTGGAAATGTGAGAAGTCATACAAGTTTTTGTTGTAATCTCTGCAGCCGAGTACAGTCAGGAAGAGGTTGCCATGTCGGCAGAGGCATATCTAGGGGGTGACAGGCTGGACATCTGTCCTGGGCATAGCCAGCAGGAGGCACATTTGGGCCACCTAATGTGGAGGTCCAAGCTGTCTCCTCTGTCGGCTGCACTTTGCCTCCCCCTGGACTGGGAGTTGAAAGTTCTCTGAGTCGGCTGTCAAGCTGACAGCCAGCTTGCAGAAGGTTCAGGGCACCGGCTCCTAGGAAAAAATTCTACTCACGTCTTTCAGAGGCGAGTAAAATTGAAGCTATGCCTGTCAATTGAAGTTATGTGATCACACTACTGACATCACTTGCTGACGCTGTAGAGGTGTGACTTGGTGGTAAGTGCTCCTGTGGACCTGAAGACACCAAAGATTCAGTGTATTGGGAAAGATTTAGTGTGAGGGGAGATTTTGTGTGGGCATGCAGGGAGATTTAGTGTGGGGTGACATTTAGTGTGGTGTGGTGGAGATTTAGTGTAATGGGAGTGTTGTAGGAAAGATTTCAGGACACAAGTTCAGAGAGCAAGGATGAGGAGCAAGGGGGAAGATAGGGACATGTATGAAGACACATAATAGGGGATGTGCACGGATACTGTATGGTGAGTGGGTGCAGACAGTTTATGATGAGTGGGGGGTTGGTGTGGACACAGTATGATGAGTGGAGGGGTGGATGCTGATACAGTATGATGAAGGTGTGTGTGCAGACACAGTATTATAAGTGGGGAGGTGGATGCTGACACAGTAATATGAGTGGGGGGTGGGTGCAGACAATATGAGCACCAAAGAGGTGAATGTGTTAGGGATGAGTGCAGACACAGTATGGTGAATGTGGAGGATGTGTGTGAACACTGTATGGGGAGTGAAGGAGGATAATGTATGCAGACACAGTATAGGGAGTGTATGGGGTGATAGGTTCAGACACAGTACGGTGAGTGGGGGGATGGGTGCACACACAGTTTGGTGAGTGGGGAAGGATACGTACACAGTATGGTGAGTGGGAGATCGGTGCGGACGCAGTATGAGTAGTGAGGTGAAGAATGTATGTGGACACAGTTTATGGAATGAGGATGATGGAATGTGTGTGGACACAGTATGGGGTATTGACTAGGATGTGTGAGTAGGTAGTATGGAGAGCAAGGGGATAAATTAATCAGCAGACAGTATGGTTAGCTGGGGATGTGAGGCAATGATATGAGGAGGGAGGGAAAATGCATGGTGAGACCATTGAGGGGAATGGTGTGAGGAGACAGTATGGGGGGAGAAAAATGTGAGAGGACATATAATAGAGACTGAACAGTTTGGGGGGTAGCATGGGGGATAGGGCAAAAGCACAGTCAGAAGGGGACAGTAAGCCAAGAAGGGAGAGCATGATGAAGAAGCACGGTATAGAGACTGGGCCCTATAGAGGGGACACAGTGTGAGAGGACAGTGTGAAGAGGGCACAGTATGGAAAAGAGGGCAGTGTGCAGGACAGTTTGGGTGTCATAATTTGTGCAGGTAATATAGTGAGTGGCAATTATTTATTCAGGGGCTCATCATAGGACAGATATTTGTATTTATTCAGGAGCATTATAATGACACTGGTATTTTTAAGGGTATGGTGTGGAAATGTGCCACAGAAGACCGGAAAAGATGGAAGTCTGCATAGACGAGCTGTGGATGAGAAAAATCATCATGGAGTCTGGACAAGATGAAGAAAAGAAAGAGAACGACTCAAATCAGAGACAACATCATTTATCAGGTACCAGGATGTAAAAAAAATTGTGATGCTGACTATTTCTCATATTTGTATTTATGTTAAAAGCATTAAAGGGGTTGTCCAAGTTTTTGATTAGTCTACAGCTTGAAAAAACACATTTCAAGAGTTTTTAGAAAATTTTTGCTTCACAAATCTTTGATATATAATTTTCTTTATCTCCATTTCTTTTTCTCTTTCTATAGATAAGTCTATGGAAAAACAGCTGCAAAAACGTCTATGTTTTGGCAAAGAAAACGGTTTAAAAAACATACAAACTAAAAAAAAGGCATCTAAATACAAATGCACAAACACACATATATATATATATATATATATTTTATACATTGTAAGATGGCCGCCGGACAGGTTTTTGAGGGGAAATATGTATCCACGAGGTGGGTAACTTCGGTGATGTAAGTCTGGGAAAGCATGCTCTAGCATCGATAGTGCTGAGAGAGTTAATAGGGCGTATCAGGTCCAGGTTTTACAGGCAATCAAAAGAGATGGGCGGGAATGACTGCTCACATATCCCCACCCTGAGGCGTGGTTTGGGAGATAAAATGGAGACCAAGTATCTCATTCAGTGTCTGGGTCTTGAGTTTTGTGGATCTCCTGTGTGTTGGTCTGTGCAAGGACTTAAGAGCTGGACACTAAACCTGAGTGGGCGAACCCGCAATCCTGTATGTACTTTATATTTGTGTTTTCACTTAGTGCTGGAAAAGGCTGTTTTTTTGTTTGGTTTCCTGAGTGGTTTATGCAGTCTTTACCCCTTCCTGACATCTGACGAACTAGTACATCAGATGTCCTCTCTTCCTCTTCGGTGGGGGCTCCGATGCTGAGACTGCACCTTTTCCAAGACATTACAGCTGATCTGATCAGCTGACATGTTCCCTTAACAGCCGCAATCCACCCGCGGCTGTTAATATGTTAAATGCCACTGTCAAACTCCGACAGCGTCATTTAACTTGCACACCCCAGAGGCACGTCACTAATCACGCCTATCAGTGCCCGTGTCACATGACCGCAAGTTGCCAATGAGTTGTTATGACAACCCGGGGTCTGCAGGAGACCCCTATGTTTGTCATTGCCGGATTGCTATGAGCGCCGCCCAATGGTCGGCACTAATAGCACGTGAGCATTTCTACTACACAGATTAGAGTTGCAGCACTGCAATGTGTTGAACAGGCGATCAGATGATTGAAGCTTCCGCCTCCCATGGAGACTCTGGAAGACAGTCAAAAGTTAAAAAAAATCTTTTTAAAAATGCTAAAAAAATTAAAAAATATAAAAGTTTAAATCACCCCCCATTCACCCCATTCAAAATAAAACAATTATAAAAATATAAAAAATACACATATTTGGTATTGCCGAGTTTAGAATCGCCTGATATATCAATATGTAAAAAGAATTAATCCGATCGGTAAATGGCATAACGAGAAAAAAAAATAAAAACGCCAGAATTACATTTTTTTGTTCACTGCAACATTGCAATAAAATACAATAATGAGCGATCAAAAAATCATAACTACACCAAAATGGTATCAATAAAAATGTCAGCTTGGCAAGTAAAAATTAAGCCCCCACCAATCCCCAGATCCTGAAAAATGGAGACCCTACGGTCTGGGTGAGTACAAAGCTCTACAACATATTTGTATAATCTTTTTATACTTGACTGCCAAATATCTGTTCACAGCTTCTTTTAGTCTAATTATGAAGTGACAAAATGCAGATTTTTTTTCCCTGAAAAGTGTGTATAATGGCACCCATAAAATGTTTATTTCCTATGTGTATGAATATCTCATACCTCTACATTTAATTTACTGGCATATGAACATCTAAAGATATATCTGTAAAGCTGCTACCTGCTGCCATGATTCCTAAGCAGCTTATATTTTCTCAAGGTTTTTTTTCTGCATAATAGTCAGCATGTGAGGATACCAGAGTTAAGAAGTAATACTCATTTTCCATATGCACAGTAGTCCTAATGCATTTGAAATAGTGTAGACTGAATATGTCGATACAGACTTGCATGTGAATAAGCGTTTGAAGTCAAAAAGGAATATTGCTGATTTCCAATTGGAACACTCTGACATTTGACCATTCTCTCATTTTGACTGAATAGGAAACCTTAAACTAGAACTGTACTGTGATACATTACTTCAAAGAGACTGAATGAGAAATAAGTCTGTGTTTCAATGTATTTAAAAAAAACCCATAAAATTGAAGTAATAGAATTTGCCTTTTGTTTGTGTGAGTCTTTACTTCAGAATGTTGTGAAAGCTCTATGGAGAATAAAACAATTGCCTAATGAGCTCAGTGTTGCCTTAGTTGGCCTCAGTCTCTTAATCATTAAATAGCAGCCACATATTCTGAATAAATAAAACCGTACAGTTAAGGGATTCATACTGTGAATCTGAAGGACTTTTTTTTCTGAAAATTAAAGCTGAAGAACTATCAAAAGAGGTTAAGTAATGTAAAAGTATTATGTAAAAATGAACATTTTGCTATAAGTTTTTACATCATTTAAATTTATTAATGAGAAACAATTCAAATAGTGCCACTGAATCATCATAGAGATAAAGGACTAGAGTTTAGTGTCTCCCCACACAATAACTCAATACCGCAAAATGAAGCAGTGGATTACCATACACAAGATATAGAAAAAAAAGAAAATGGGGTAGCCTTAAATCATCAATAATATAAAAAAAAGTATTGAAAAAAATTAACTTAAAATAGTTGCCATCAAAGTATGTCAAAATAAGGAAGAATAATGATGGAGAGGAACAAATAATCCAACATATCTTACAGCATATATGTGCAATGCACCTATCCAACCAGTCTCATAACACCATAAGTACCGTATATACTCGTGTATAAGCCGAGATTTTCAGCCCAATTTTTAGGGCTGAAAGTCCCCCTCTCGGCTTATACACGGGTCATATACGGGGGTCGGTGGGGGAGGGGGAGCGGGGGTGTCGGATCATACTCACCCCTCCGCTGGCGCGTCTCTGCAGCCCCCTGCTTCTCCCACGATCTCCGGCTCCTTCCTGCAGCGGTCACGTAGTACCGCTCATTAAAGTCATGAATATGCACATATTTATGACTTTAATGAGCAGTACCACGTGACCGCTGTAGGAAGGAAGCGCTGCGGAGATCGCCGGGAGAAGAGGAGAGGCTGCAGAGACCGCGCCGGCAGAGGGGTGAGTATAGCGATATTTACCTGTCCCGTTCCACCGCTGCTCCCCTCTGTCCTCGCGTCCTCTTGCTGTTATGATCAGGCAGAGGGCACGATGACGTCATTAGTGAGAGCCGCGCCCTCTGCCTGATCATTCACTGCCGAGGACACGAAAGGAGGACCAGCGCGCAGCGGTGGACCGGGGATCGGTAAATATCTCAGGTGCCGGGGTCCTGAGCGAGCGGTGACACCGGCACCTGTCCCCCATAGTGCGCCGGTGTCACCGCCTGCTCAGTACACCGGCACCTGGCCCCCAGCGACGAGAGGTGAGTAAGTCATTTTTTTTTGCAGCAGCAGCAGCAGCATAAGGGACGTATATACTATGGGCATAATCTGGAGCATATGGGGCATAATCTGGAGCATATGGGGCATAATCTGGAGCATATGGGGCATAATCTGCAGCATATGGGCATAATCTGCAGCATATGGAGCATAATCTGCAGCATATGGGGCATAATCTGCAGCATATGGGGCATAATCTGTGGAACATACGGGGCATAATCTGCAGCTTATGGGGCACAATCTGCAGCATATGGGGCATAATCTGCAGCATATGGGGCATAATCTGGAGCATATGGAGGCATAATCAGGGGAGCATATGGGCATAATCTGGAGCATATGGGGCAAAATTTGGAGCATACGGGGGCATAATCTGGAGCATATGGGGCATAATCAGGGGAGCATATGGGGGCATAATCAGGGGAGCATATGGGCATAATCTGTGCAGCATATGGGGGCATAATCTGTGCAGCATATGGGGGCATAATCTGTGGATCATACGGGGGCATAATCTGTGCAGTTTATGGGGGCCTAATCTATGGAGCATATGGGGGCATAATCATTTTTTACCCTAGGCTTATACACGAGTCAATAAGATTTTTCCAGTTTTTTGTGGCAAAATTAGGGGGGTCGGCTTATACACGGGTCTGCTTATACATGAGTATATACGGTAATAAAGGACAAAATAGCCATAGGCATAGAACGAGACAGAGGGAGTAGGTTTTAAACAGTATTCCTTACCCATAATGAGATAGGATCAATTGAGCTCACCAGCACTTCCCTGACGCATGCTTTTCTCGTGTAGCTTTATCAAGGGGTGATGTCAGTCCAATGGTGTCCTATCCAGTATTTTTATTAGGTCCACAAGTGCCAGTTATATCGATGTATGGGCGCTGCTGCTCGTGCCATTAATAACGCTTCTGCCTGCCGTCATCATGGCGGCGCTCACCTTTTGGGCCAAAAGGCCCTGTGACGTCATATACACTCACGCATTGCCCAATAGATGACCGGATGGAGGGATGCAGCAGCAGAGCATGAAACGCATGTGCACATTGGCAGCCATGTTTAAGAAATCCGCAGTGACAGACCATTTGTACCACCATCAGCTGGCACACAGAATCATTTTACAGGTGATTACAGGGCATAAAGGTGGACTGGGGAGGAAAAGAGAAGAGCAAGATATGTGGATCACATAGAAAAAATCCAGTCATTAATTATATGTAAGTAAAGTGCAAAGTGCATGTAAACAAATGAGGGAAAGTGATAAGTGCAAAGTGTGTGCTTCAAAATAAATAGAAACAAATAGGCAGAGTGAAAGAGAAAGAAAATCCATAATAGAATCATAAAACAAAGAATCAATAATGAAAGGAAATATCGTGCATAATTAGTTTTCATGCATCAAAGAATTGTTAAATATCAATATGGTTATAAAATAGGAATGTGAAAAAAAAAACACTTGTTTGGACACTGGAAGTCCAATGTGCCACAATATGTAGAAAAATATCTCCCTTTTGACGACAATGTAATCACAAGATTTTAGTTCTTTTAGGCCTTCCTAAGTTTTGGGGTAATGTTATCCTCGATACCTTTTGGGGTTTTTAAAAAAATCCTTTATGACCATTAAAAACTTCACCTGTGGGCGAGGAAAAAGGGGGAGGAAATTGTATCTGGAACACTGCTGAGAAGCATAATATAGAGTTTGAGCGTACTTTCCGATATCCAAAAGTATCGGAATCGGAAGGTATCGCCGATACCAAAAAAATCGGCATCCCCGTACGATACCGGAAACCCAAGAAGTCTAGGGGGAAACAAAATTCGGAATTAAAAAAAACCCATTCTTTCCTTTTGGTTAATTGCTGAAGGAAAACAACAAAGAGTAATGTAATGATTGGGGGAGTTGAGGGAGACATTAAAGGCATAGTTTTAACCCAATCCAATGGAATTAAATAATATTTTTTTTTTGGAAATACGTTGGATTGCGAAGAAAATTGACTTGTTGTTAACCTTTTTTCTTTTTGGCAAATATTATGTTTCCAACTTCCATGCTCTTCCCTTTTTTTAACTTTTTGACACACTTCTCCTCATATCTTCCGCACTCATCTTTTCATCAAATTTTTCTTCATCTTCACCTTCTTTATCTTCTTGTAAACTTCTTGTTATTCATTTTTGTTAACATTACTCATATTTTTTCTTATTAAAACATTTTCTTCTTCATATTTAATCTTCATCTTTTCCCTTCATCTTCTTACATATTCTTATTTTGACAGAAATTCCTGTACTTGTAATCTTTCAATTATGAATTTTTCATCCTTCCGTTTTGCTGTCACAAAAATTTAGTTACAACAGTATTTGTCCTGTTAGTTTTAGCCTGCACCAATTTTCCGGGCACCACAAGGAGGAACATCACCCCCATACAGCTTATCTTCTTCTGTTATAATTTAGAGCATAATTTTGCTCTTTCTTTTGATCTTTACTTCATGTTCTTCTGTTTTTTGATCTTTGCTTATTGTTTTCGTTCTTTTCTGTTTCTTGTAGTTTGTCGTAACTTCTTTTCCTGTTGTGATCTTCTTCTGGGTAATCTTATATTTTTCTTTTTGATGGTGTTCGGGGTTGGCTTGATGCTCGTCGTCCTTGGGTCGTCTTTCTTGGGGTGGTCTTTAGGGTCGCTAACCCGAAACCGTTGAGTTACGGGAAACCCCGGGACGGGTGCAGAAGGTACAAAGCCAATGCAAGTAACGAGGCCAGCTGACTGTGCTGGAACCCGGAGGGGCGCAAAGGAAAAAGAGCCAATGGCACAACGAATCACTCGTTACGGGCCGGTTATAAGCAGGAGGTACCTTGCCCAAGCACTACCAAGGACCAGCGCGTTGCTGGAATCGGATACTTGAATGGGGACCTAGGCCAAACATGTGGAGAACCAGCTTACGGTAGGAACCGGACGGGTCCATGGCACCCATGAAAAAGTAATTGAAGCCGAAGCCGTTGCAGTTCCAAATCCACGTCCTGAGTGGGTGTTTCCTTTTTCACAACGGAAAGAGCTTCATTTAATTTCCCACAGCACCATAGGAATCACCAAACTGCGGACCATGAGTCGGTTAACGGGAATGCAACAAAGGACAACTTATTGGAGGCTAATTTACGTTGACATGCAGGGAAAACGCTGTGGTGCTGTAAACAGGGTGGGCAGGTCAGTACCTGCCAATTTACGAGCAACAACGGCGGTGTTGGAGCCCGGGTGAGGGAGGCAGGGTGGAGGCGCATGAATTTTTGTCGTAACACACGGGGAACGCTCCCTTACTCAATCCCAGTAAACAGGAGCAGTGTTGCTGGCTAACAGCCTTAAAGGAAAACTGGCGGGTGTTGGAGCCCAGGGTCCCAATGCATCGACTCTTGCTTCCACCTCCTTCAGTAAACGCACTGTTTGTCACCCTCTGTCTTTCAGCCTGCAAATTGCCCCAGTAGAGGTTCGTACAGGAGCCAGCTGAGTCTCTGCTTCTGTTCCAAAATTGGTGGTTTGCAAACAGGGGCACAGCCAAGCGATTTGGAATGTGAAAAGAGGGGTATGCAGTGGGCGCAACGCTGTGTTTTGAATTGAAGAGGCGGGTGAACAGTGCCGATGGTCGCACACCGCAGAAACCATCTGATGATGATGAGACTGGTGCCAGTTTCGTTGACATGGTGGTGGCCAGACCACCCAAAGCAGCAGGTGTTGTAAGAGGTTGTGGAGTGATGAGGTCCAAGACCCAACATGGCGTGAGGAAAGGAGGTGGTGGGCAGCAGTCTGAGGAACGATTGCCCCAACGGTACAAACAGGAGGGGAGTTAGGCTGATACTCTTTGCCTGTAGCCTCCATTTTGGCACCGTTCGGATTTCTCTTCCAAAAGTCTAAAACGGACGCTCCCAGGACTTGCACTCGTGGTCCTTTTTTCACACCTGCAAAGAGAAATTTGCTTTCAAATGAAGTGTTAATCAAAAAGTAAAAAGAGGTAAAGTTTCAGTAACCTCAATACCCAAATATTCAAAATTGTGGTAAAAACAGTATTGAGTTACAAAGACACCACTAAGATGTACTTAAGAGAATCACAGCACAATTTAACTGCATATGTCATGGTTAAATTTGAAATTTTTATTGCACACTTGTTTAAAAAAGAAAATAGCTTGAGACGACTGCGACTTTTGGGCAACGCATGGCCTTTATAAATAGTCGCTGGAAGAAAGAAAAATTTACGCAATGACAATGGATAATAATAAATATATAATAGGGTGAATAATATTTATACTAGGAATTAGGAAATGTTAAAACATTTGGGTGTATGTAGAAACGGAGAATTATCCCTCTTTGGGTTTGGGGGGTGGTATGTAGTTTTTTTTTGTTTTTGTGAGTGTGTAGAAAAAGGGGTGATGGGGTATTGAATATAAGGAAGTCATGTTTTACATCTTGGGTCAATTAAAGATGTTTTGTCAGGATATGATCAATTTTTTGACAGATGAAAATGTGGGTCACAATTGAGTTGTCTGTAGGTTGGTTAACTGACAGTTGTCTATGAATTTTGCATAATTGGGTCTTTTTAAAAACAAGCCCCCCCTATCCTTGTTTTAATAATAATGTTGGGGTTATCTTTCGAGAATTTAGGCTTGTTTATCTGTGGGTGTAGGTTGTGGCGTATGGGGTGGTAGGCCCAATTCCAGCAAATCATCCACGACCACAGCCTGATCGGGGAATTGCAAAACTCCTTCCTTGAAATGCGTCTTCAGGTGGTGGGCTGCTTTAGGAAACTTAATGGCATTGGCAGTCCCCACAATAAAAAGCCAGGTTTTATTTCAGCAGGCAAGCCGCCCTGGTCCAAAACCTGTTGTTGAGGTTAAAATTAAACATGCGCTACTAACTCCTCATAGCATTGTCCACCTCCACCGCTGCTTGGCCGTACCCATGGCCAGGGACGTTACCTTTCCCTTACTGCCCATTGGGTCTGTTTGGAGCCGGGTAAGATCTTCAGTGGCGCTGTACGTGTTAGGAAAGCAAGGATTGGGGGAATCAAGTTGTACACTATCCTCCTTCTCCAGTTCCTCAGAAACATTGTTGCGGAGCCGTCCGGTCTTCCCACATGGACCCGTGAACCTTAATAAGAATCTTTAGTTATATACCCAACGATTCCCAGCGCTTTACGTTTAACAGTTTCCGAACACAAGTCAAATAACAACGTTACCAATACAAAATGAAAGCAATTTAATTCCGCCACCTCTGAGACTTACAATTCAATATGTGGGGGAAATACAAGTTCAGGTGTTTATATACAAGGTGTATTTAGAATATGGCCCGCCATTTTGAGGGAGGAGGGATGGATGGAGTAGTGAATGGGCTACAACCACCACTTACAATGAAACTTTGATTAGTGAAGGTGATAGCCGTTTTTTTTTTAGTTTTTATAGCGCCATTATTCCATGGCGCTTTAAAGTGAAAGGGGCAAGGATAGACAAGTACAGAAAACAGAGCATACAAGGCACAACAAGTACAGAAGGGGGAAAAGGCCCTGCCCGCCAGGGCTCGAGTTACAGGGATGGGTGGGTACCCTGGAGGGGAAGCCTTGAAAAATGGTTTTGAGTGAGCGCCCAATAACTGCAAATTTGTGGTATTCTAATTTCTTGGGGTACAGCCCTTCCAAGTTTTTTGGGGCCCGCGCGGGAGAAGTTTGGATTCGGGAGAGATGTTTTTAGGTGTGGCGGACAATAGCGGGCAAAAGTTGTTTATGGGAGGTGAAGGAGAGATTGGTGCAAACATAAAACCCAGCCGGCCTGTTGACCGATATGACCAGACGTGGGCCAAACGCAAAGGCCCTCCTGAATTAATTTCCTGGGAATCAAAGCCACACAGCGCTGGAGCCCTTTGGATTCCCATAAAGAAGAGGCGACATGTGTATTTTGCCAGCGAATCTCCGCCGGCTTGGTAGGGTGGACAATGGCCGAAATCTGGTGGCAGGTCTGGGCCAGGCAACGTCACCACATACCATTCTGGCCATGTGCTAAACTTGTCGTCCCAGTTTTTTTGGGGATACCGGTCTTATTCATGTGACAAGGTCCGCCTACGTGCGCTAATTGCGAGTTCCACCTTGCCAGATGCGCATTGCAGTTGCAACGAGATTTTGCCTTCCTAACATCCATAATTGACGTCCCACCAGGGGAATTCGTTAATTGTTGGAGCGGTTGTGTGAGCACAGCCAGCGTAATGGTATCGTCACAGTCGCAATCAACCGCTATTTTGCGCCGTTCACTTCACCAAACTGAGGGGCCTTACATAATTATCTTTTTTATATTCCCAAAGTTCCGCAGCGCTTCGTTTAACAGTTTATAACACAAATCAAAGGACAAAAGTAACAATACAAAAAATTTAAAGCAATATAAGCCGCCCCTGCTCGTGAACCTTACAATCTACAATGAGGAGGGGGGCTACAAATACAGTTGTTTATATTTTGGGGTGTATTTACAATTTCCCAGGGCCCTTTTCAGGAGTGAGGGATGGTGGATTTTGGGAATGGGTACACACACCACACATACAGTTACACATAGTTTCTTTGATTTAGTGAATGTATAGGCCGCTTGAACAAATGTGTTTTTGGTGTGGAAGTAGGGCTGTTAAGGGGATGTTGAAGTCCCCCAAGGTTAAGGGTTGGTATTTGATGACAGAAATGCGGCAGCCAGAGGAAGTGGTCAAGGAACTGCGTGGGCGAGCCTGGGGTCCGATTATTTACCGTATCTAGGGGGAGGGGCAAAAGAGCCTGTGGTGTGGACACATAATTTGCAAAATCTTAATCTAAAAAATTTTCATGTTCTTTTTACTCTAGTATAAAACATTTAACCTTAAGCCTACTTACAGAACAAGGAAGTGTAAAAAAACTTGTGCTTAAAAAAAAAAGTGCAAATAAAATGTGGTGGGCAGTGAACAAATAATTTGGAAAAAGAAAACTAAATCAAGTCTTGTGGGTAAGACCAGCAAATTAACATTAAATCGTTGGAATAGCGGGATTTTCTCCCCATAACCCGAGTAACATTCTGGGGGAGGGTGGTGTAGGCAACGATCAAACTAGCTCGGTAGATCAAATACCTGGAAAAAAAAAAAAAAAAAGTTATTTAAATTCATAACATACTTTTATTTTATAAAAAAACAAAAAAAAATTATTTAACATTCTAACATACATTGTTTTAAACCAAAAAAAAAACAAATTTATTTAACATTCCAAGAATTTTTTTTAAACATAAAAACTTAATACACAGCAGGACTTTTGTAAAAAACCAGATTACCACTGTAACCTCTTAATCCTTGCAAGCTTAACACAAACGTTGACAGGTCCAAGCAGGGGTGGTCGGTCTCCTAGGAAACGACAAACTCCTTCATGTTGAGAGAGGCCCCACTCAAAGCTTTCGGAATTTTTGTGGGAATGAGGTTGTTTCAAAAACGCCAGGAATTCCATGAATGCACACCATGGTTTGGTATTACACCCAGCCCTACCAAAAAAAGTAAAAGCCACCAATTTCCCCCATTTCTATGAACTTTATTTGATTACTGGTGGCCAAACATTAGTTTCTCACAAAGGAGCTGAAGACCTGAGTGGGAAGTGCAGTCTCTCCACATGACCTTTTTTTTAATTTTGCCGTTACACACCTAAAGAATCTTAGAATCCCCTTTTTCACCTGGAAACAACAAAAACCCTCACGTAGCATATCCACTCCCCGCCGGACTACTGCAATCCATTACTTGGCCTCCCCATTATTCACTATCCCCTCTCCATCCATCCTTAATGACAGCCGGGTATCCATCTGGCTAATGGTATCGGACCGCCCGCTCTCGCCAGTCCGAACGGCTGAATTCATTAAAGGTCCAATTCAATATGGTTCTCACCCACAAAGCTTCCACATGAGCACCCCCCTACTCCTCCCTCATTTCTTCTTCGGCTAACCACTGCTGCGCTCGCAAATGACTTTCGAAACCTCTGCAGTAATCGTACCTCCACTCCGACTACAAGACTTCTCCCGCGCTGGCAAAACCTCTTGAATGCTCTACCACAAGAAAATAGGATTCCACAATTTGCCTGGTTTCAGGCGCTCCCTCAAAACACTTTTGTTCGAGTGGCCTAGACTTCATAACCAAAGTCGTTCTTGTTTAAGTGTGTATGTGGAGCCCATTCCTACTCCACCTGCCTCACCCCTCAAGTGGCTGGACCAAATTGGAAATGCCACATTATATTACACACCTGTCTTTGTATTCCCCCCTCATTGGGAGATTGTGCTCTCGAGCAGGGTCGGCTTTTTTATTTAATTATTGTATTTTTAAAAGTTTTTTCTATGACTTGTTTTTGAAATTTAAAGTGTAAAAGCGCTGGGAATATTTGGCGCATATAAATAAAGATTATTTTTATTATATCAGAGGGAGAAGAGGATTGGCCTTGACAAGGTGCCCGATTGCTCTTAAGTGTTATTGAATTTTTAGCCGTCCACCTTTTTAAAACGGCCTACGTGTCCGGGTATCTTGGTTTTCGATCAAAAGAAGACTACTTTGATGTACATGTACACCAATTAGGAAAAATGCAAGGAGGTCGTAAGACACGTCAGCAAGGGACAAGCAGCATTGCTTGAAGAAGTAACAGGTGATCAAAATTGAAAAATTAAAATCTAGACTACGGAAAAACTTTAGCTGTGAAAGGGCTTTTTGTGTCCTTCTACAGGTTTTCAACCATGTTTGGATACGGATGGAAGCCGCACACTAAATTTCAATTATTGGGCAGCAAGAATTACACTAAAGAAAAAAAAAAAAAAAGAGTGTGAGAGGACTGTGCAGATGCTACTACAGCGTTGTTTCCGAGCAAACTGGGCGTCACCTGCATCACACACACCCTTGGACCTTTGAAAAAAACTGCAAGGAAAAGGAAGATGTACACAGCGGTTGGAAAGGCCTGCCTAAAGCACATACACAAAATTGCAATCTTAACTGTCCCTCAAGAGTCAGCAAGCACGTTCTGTCCCCCAAAAAGAATTACAGCACAGTGACCTAAATGGCGTTTATCCGCAACAATACCTCATTGTGTCACGGTTGGGTAGCGTGTGTCTATTTAGAGTGTCTTTAAATGTAACGTTACGCAGATTATTTGCCCTTGGGCGCAAAAAATAAAAGCAGAATCATTTACTTTTAAACTCCACCTAGGCAACAAAAAAGCCGTTCCCTCTTACGGTTCTCGCTGACGTGAGTAGGGGTTTGGGCGTTTCTGAATTTATCCCAGGTATCCGCATTCAGGGCCGATAGGAACATTAAAAACCACCACGGTGGTGCTTAAAATTTGGTGACTCTAAACGGAAAATTAGGTCGATGCGAATGATGTGGATCAAATGACAAATTATAATAACCCTTGCTAGACACGAGAATTTGTAGCATTTTGACCCCTGAACCCGTGGCTGAATATTCATTTATTCGGCGCCACTGATCTTGGTCCAGAATAATTATATATTTGCTAGCAACGAGCTATTAAGGGGAGAGGAAAGGCAGATGTGCAAAACGAGTAAAATACCCGGCCGTATCAGTGACCTGCCAGATATGGTCAAGGGGCCCCAAAACCAAACTTGGCGCTTCCCACCTATTTGTTATGGATGAGAAGTTTCGACCACGTAAAGCAATGGGTGTTTTTTAATTGTAAGGGTAAGGAATAATAGGGATAGGCCGGAACTTTTATGGGCAGCAGGGAAGGGGGTTGCGCGGGGAAAAATATTATCAACAACGCTAAAAAAAAAGATGCGACAAAATACTGCGGCTAGCAGGTTTACCGATAGTCAGGCAAAAAGAAAGTTCTCAAACAGGTTAAAAATAGATGTAAGAGGCTAAGGCGACTTACAGTATGGGTATATCGACGAGAGCAAGCAGTAATAAAATTATAGGCCGATGTATACGTTTGGTAACAAAGAGGGGACTATTATCAGACTACGAAAGGAAATAATTCTATCAACATATTCGCGTAACGAAAAACATGGGATCTGAACACAGCCCTCGAACCATAAACACCATTCTACAAGAATACTCTCGACTTATATAAGGTGGAACTTGGATAGTGCGGGGGTAACCCTTTGTGATGGAATCGGTACCACCATCACAAACTATCGCTTTCTTTTTTAAAAAAACAAATTGAGGGAGGAATGACAGCGGCAAAATTACTTTAAATCGGGAAAGCTCCAGGCCGACGGGTTTAAGCCAATTATTAAATTATTTGAGGAGGATTTCCCCCATTGGTATGCACCTTCAATATTTTGGAGACGGAGGGTTTCCCAGCATTCAAACTGTCACACTGAATTGTATAAAACCAAACAACATTCAATCTGCCTGGCCTATTTTTCTACTATTGACCATTATATCAAGATTTGTCCAGGTTGCAGATCTTTTGAGTAGCATTGGTTTCGCTGATAGGGCGATCCAAGTGGCCTTTGTTTGCTCTTTGTTGGTATACATTCACTTGCTAACAAATGTGTGCAGTGGGCAGTATTACCTTTGCCTTCGGTTGGAGTAAAAATCCCTCTTATCAAGTGTTTTGGGGAGATGGAAAGATTTGACACCGGGACCTGAATTGTAATACTTAAATGTACAGGTGACAAATTTGTTAAGGCCAACTCCGCGGCCCTGTTGGTCAGCCCTAAAATTTACTGGTTGTCAATGGGGAACCCCAACACCCCGGGGCGCTACGTATTTCAACAATTAGAGCTGAACCAAGATTTGTGTTCAGGTTTATAAAATATTTTTGAAATTTTTACTTGCGCTACCGCAGTCATATCGGAGGTTGGTAATGGACTTAGGAGGCATGTATAGGGGACTTTGTGCCAAAAAAAAAACCTACACAGAATTATACAAAACGGTTTTAGGCGGGGGGCTATCAAGAAGAAACGGTATTGTAACTCTTGTCGCAGCGCCGGTACACAGTCCTCACCCATTTGGAGTCCCTTTGGGGTGCATTAAAAATTTTAGGGTCCGTTTGAGAGAATACCCATGGATTGGTGTTCGGTTAATAAATCAGCAAGGGGGTCTAACAGGGGCAATAAAAGGGGCACTGTTGGGTCCCAGTTTTGGCACACCCGATTCAAAAGAGAATTCATTGTCCAGATGATGCGCAAGGTAGGTTTGGGTCCGTGTTGTTCGGACTGGAGTTAACGGGGAGGAGATCCCATTATTTCTGAGTCGAAAACTACCCATCAAAAAACGAGACAGCATTGTAGAGGGGTGCCTGGCGATAAAGTGGACTGGAGTCGTTGCGCATATTTGTTGGGGTAACATTTGTTTTGTAAATGATCTTCCCCTTGCTGCAGTGTTGTTGCCCAGGGAAGTAGAGTTCAGGTGGTAGAAAGATGAACATAACAGGACTTGGAAAACGTTGGAAACAGTTATTTAATCTGAAAACGGACAGGAAATTCAGGTGAATCCATGCCTTGTTCATTTTCAGAAAAATAAGCGGTTACTTGTTGAGGATAGTCGCTGCCGGTCTTTTTTTAGTAACACACCTGCACACTAAAGCGCGCTCGTAATACACGGCAGCAGGGGGAAGCCCCCTCAAGGTACCACACATCAAATACAAATATAACGTATAATAATATTATTAATAAAAATGAAATTCCACACAGTACACAGACACGCCATATTGTTATAAGAAAGTGTTTCTGTGTGTAGTATGCCTCTAGCCTAGAAGTCGTTTTTTCTAAAATCTTTAAACATGACCCCTTTCTGTTCTTAAAATGGTGGATGTGAACTGCTTTCGCCCCTCATCACAATATTAGTGGCCTGCTGGGCTCAGTAGAGGCATCAGATTGAACTAGGCTGTCCTGAGTCATTTCAATAGAACATTTGTCAGAGTTCTTGTTCATTTAGTTTGAGGTCCATGATCATTTCCTATCGTCCTCACAGGTGGGGAGAAAAATGAACAAAATGAACTAAATGAACTAATCTTTTGAATAATCTTTTCAGTTAACTGTTCATGGTGAACTAATTAAAAAATTAACTAATTTTCCCCCTCATATGGTGTAAACCTTGGTGGCGCTGTCACAAAACTTCGCCACATTTGTAACATTACAGCTTTGCCCTGGCAGAGGCGCTGTTTGTGCCCTTTGTTGCAGATGTTACAATCCTCGTGACAAGTGTTTGAAAGCTAGCGCGCAGCGCTCCGGCTGGAAGGAAACATTATGGATTTCAACAGGTGTTTGGTCCTCCAGCATTTTACGGTTCCCGGTTCAACGGGTGATGGGCTTTGTTGTTGTCCCGGTAGAGGGGCTAGGGGGTGTAAAAACCCAATTCTGCGGGGTGTGTGGGGGCCGATGCGGCGGTCGTTTCTCGGATGAAGCTGAAATCAACCTGGTGAGACTCAAAACTGGCCAAAAACCTGGTCCTTGGAAGAGCTTCACCTAATAGATTTTTGTAAATTTAAAATAGAATAAAGCAGCAGAATTTTTGAAAAATTACAAGATGAGCCAGTGACAGACACAGAGAGTACACGCTGCTGTGGTTGAATAATGGGCGGGATTAACTTACAAAAAAATTAAAGCTCAGATAGAGTGACATGAAACACAATGTTCACTTCTTGAAAGGCCTTTTTGTGGACTTCTATTATGTTTGCAAGCAAGTATTGTTTTTGATGAAGGCGCACACATGATTTTTGTAAATTTTAAATAGAAGAAAGCAGCAGCAATTTTTGAAAAATTACAAGGTGGCCATGACGAACTCAGCGAGTACACGTGCGTGGTTGAAGTAAGTGGGGGGATTACACTCCTACAAAAAATAAAGCTCAGACTGAGTGAACACTGAAACAAACTGTTCACTTGCTGTGAAAGGCCTTTTGTGGATTTATTATGTTTGCAAGAAGTTTGATTTTGTGGAAGAGCTTCACATAATAATTTTGAAATTTTTAAAAAAGAAGAAAGCAGCAGAAAATTTTTGAAAAATTTTAAAAGGGAACCAGTACAGACATCGCAGAGTACAACGTGCGGTTTGAAGTAAGTGGACGGGTTCCTACACTCTACAAAAAAAATTAAAGCCAGACTGAGTGAACTGAACACA
>JARQOD010012203.1:0-20589 GCA_033576555.1 Oophaga sylvatica | reverse complement strand
CCACAAATCCTAAAATGTCATCATGAAGGAGGGGGGAAGGGGAAAAAGGAGCATTAGTGAGCCAAAGGGCATCACGGGTACCAAAATCCCTTCAGGGGATTGAATCCCGTTTCCATTCACCCCCGTGCAAATCGAAAAAGGTTATACCCCCCCCTGAGGTCAAGCTTGGAAAACCAAGTGTTTTTTTCACCCTGGAAAACAGGTCGAAACAGGGTAACGGTTAAATTTTTCACAGTAATATTTTTTCAAGAGACAAAATCAATATACGGCCTAATGAACCATCTTTTTTCCACAAAGAAAAAACCGCCCAAAGGGTGAAGAGGAGGGGTTAAAAATGACCCTTCTCCAATGTTCCTTGATAAAACCGCATGCGTCTTTCAGGTACAAAAAGTTAAAAGGCGCCCTTTAGGGAATTACTACCCGGGCACAAAATTCAATAGCGCTAAAGCTCCTAGGGGAAAGGAAAGGATGCAGATTTACTTTCGCTAAAAAAATCAGAAAAATCAAAAAAAAATCGGGAAAAAACCGGCCGGGGGGAGGCAAAAAAAACAGGATTTTGGGGTTTTTTAACCATTGGCAGCCCCAACGGAAACAGACACAGATTTCCAATCCAAAACAGGTTTAGAACTGTAACCAAAGGAAAAACCCGCACGATAAGCAGAAAATATAGAACCAAAAATTTGCGCACTCCGGGTGACAGGTTAAACCCCTCATTATCCCCCTGAGAAAAAAAAAGGGGGTTTTTATTCTCACCAAAGGGGAAGTTTCGTCCCCATAGGGAAAGACTTCTGGGGTATAAAGAAACCCCAACGTTTAGCAAAATCATAATCCAAGGGTTAAAAGCTCTCCAGAATAACGAAAGCCTTTAGAGAAAATGAGGAAGAGAGCATTCAGAGTGACAGTTAATAAAAACTTTCTGAACACTCCAAGACAACGGGTTAAAACGCTTTCCCCCAAAAGGGAAGAAATGCATGAGAGGCATCACCACGAAAACATAACCCATTGGCTTTTGAAACTCATGACCGTCCCCAGCACCATCTTCACCGCTTTGGGCAAAAGCTGGGTTTACAAGGGAACACCATCAGCAACTTCTCCGCTCACCAAACCTGTCAATTTGAAACCAAAAGACTAAATCATTGAACCCGAGGGGGGAAGGGGGAAACCCACCATAAATCCTTTACATTATCTGACAGACCCTTCCCGGGAAAAGGCCCCCAAAAACGTCGTCTTTCCATTTGGTAGGTGCCCCCCAGGAATCTCTGAATATAACCAGCGTCATCAAGCCCCTGATTTAATGCCAACAAGGCTTTTTCAGGTTGATCAGTGACATTAGGCTCATCGTACAATAACCCCAAAGCCTGAAAAAACGCATCAACATCACTCAGAACAGGATCCCCAGGTATCAGGGAAAAAGCCCAATCCTGAGGATCGCCGCGCAGGAGAGAGATGATAATTTGAACCTGCTGCGCTGCGTTTCCTGAGGACTTAGATTTTAAGGCAAAAAACAATTTACAATTATTTTTGAAATTCTGAAACTTAGCTCGATCCCCTAAAAACAAATCTGGCATGGGGATCCTAGGTTCCACAACAGGCAACCTAGCAAGATATGCAGCAATACTCTGAACCTCAGTGGCAAGCTGATCCACACGGCCAGACAACTGTGCAAACTCCATTGGGAGAAAAGATCCTCCCCAGCACCCAGAGATACAGAGGAAAAAAAAAAAAATGCAACAAACAGAAAAATATCTCTGACAACTCTGACAACCTTTTTTTTTTTTTTTTTCACAATATTTTTTTTTCCTTCTGTGAGTACCATACAATTTTCAATTTTTTGGCCGGTGATACTGTTATGTTTCGGTAGCTGAGGAGTGCAGGTAAAAAAGGCAATACACCAGAGCAGTTGGAATCTATGAGATTGCAGTACCCTGACTAACCACCACAACTAGAGGCAGCCGTGGAGCGTTCCTACGTTGGTCCTAGACGCCTCGTCACAGCCTGAGAAACTAACTACACCTAAAGATAGAAATAGGAAAGCTATCTGCCCCGGAGCAAAACCCCAAAGATAACAGAAAGCCCCCAAACATGTAATGGCGGTTAGACAAGAGGAAATACTGACACAGAAAGAAAATAGTATGAGCAAACGCTGGGCCCAAACTAACTAAATAGAAAAGGATAGGAAGGGCACTTACTGCAATCCCAGAAAACCCTGAAAAGCACCAACTCTACTAATTTCAAAATCACCTGAGATCACACGACCTCTACCACCTAAATTAGTTCTCTGGTGTAACAAAATCAAAACAGCAGCCACTGAAAAAACTGGAAAAAGCAAAAGAACAAAACTCAGTGGCTGAACTAAACTGAGAGGGCAGAAGCCCCCGGAGGGGACCCTGAAGGCCCCCAAAGAAGTGCAGGACAAAAAGCAAAAACAAAGCACAAACACAAAAGAAGCAAAAGTCTTATCTGTAAGCAGGAGATGCAGACACGACACAGCAGGCTACAAGGGAAACTGGAATGAAGGATTCAGACCAGAACAATTGATCACCGGCAACCCTGATGGGAAAATGACTCCCTTATATAAGACCAGTCAGTAACACCTGATTCCCAGTCCTCACAATCTTCACTAGCACCGCTTGTAACCACCAGAGGGAGCCTCTGCTCAGAACTCATCTCAAACCCATTCACAACAGAGTGTCAGCCCAAGTTTTGATAATGTGAGGGTCACGGGAAAGGCAGCGCAACATAAAGTCTGCCATGCGTGCCAGACTGCTAACTGGCAAGACTTCCGTGTCCTCACCAACAGGACGACTGACCATGCTGTCCTCCTCCCTGTCCTCAGGCCATCCACGCAGAACAGACGGTATGACAGTTGCGTTTGTACTGTCTATAGTGCATGATAGTAGCTTCTGTTCCTCCTCCTCCTCTTCTTCCTCATTGTCAACCAATCCCTGTTGGGAAGACATGCGGCTGGGCTGTGTGTAATAACCCTGTATGGTTCCTTGCTCCATCTCATCGTGCTCCGCCTGCAATGCATCCTCTTTCAACTGCCCTCTTTTGCTCACAAATCCTATCCAACATATGCAGTGTAGAGTTCCAATGCGTGGGGACATCACACACCAGTCGGTGAGCTGGAAGCTGCTGAAGCATGGCAAGGGCGGCTGAAGCTGTAGCTGACTTTCTAAAATGGGCACACAGGCGGCGTACTTTCACAAGCAGATCCAACAACTCTGGGTAGGTTTTGAGAAACTGCTGAACCACGAGGTTAAGCACATGGGCCAGGCACGGTATGGGTGAGCTCGCCTCGCATCAGAGCCGCCACCAGGTTCCGGCCATTGTCACACATGACCATGCCTGGCTGTAGGTTCAGCGGTGTCAGCCACAGATCTGCCTGCTCTTTCAGAGTGGTCCACAACTCTTCAGCATTGTGTGGTTTGTCACCTAAGCATATTAGCTTCAGTACAGCTTTAGATAGCAGGCAGAAGATGGATCCTATGTGGGTACGCTCAGCTTCCATGTGGCTGGTTGGTGAAGATACCAAGGTGGAGGTGCTTCCCTCTGACTCCAAGGAGGAGCCCCAGTTTTTTCAGGATAATGGACAGAAGTTGGACCCAGTGAGGGTGTCTTCAGTTTTCAGGTGGTCGGTTGATTTAGAGATCAAATCAGAAGCTTCCAAGTCCCTGCTTTCCACCAACCAAGAGGAAGAGGTCCTGGTCTTTGTATCTTCTGTGTTGGTAGCTGACCTCACTGGGCACAAAGAGACTTGGCAGTCTGGGATCTCTGATGTCACACCTACCTCATTGTACCTGAGAGATGTCATGATGGCTCTGTGTGTGCTCCTATCCTTCTTCTACAAGTCATTCTGGCAGGCTTGAAGAGGAGGGGGGCGTAAAGGGGGTTACTGTAACAACTCTGCCGGCATCACTGCATGGCCTCCCATCCCCCACACACCAACTTATTCACTGCTCCAGGCCATGCTGTGAATTCTGTCTGCTGCTGGCTCCATGCTATGTGCCTCTTGCTTCCTGCCTGCTCTATGCATGCTTCCTGGCTGTGTGCATAAGGGGGTGGTGGCGGCACTCTCTGGTTTTTATGAAATCAGTGTGCACCTGCCTAATGTGTCCCTGGCCAATCACCAAGGGGCCTTTGGTATTTAAGGCAGCTCCACCCTGTGGTAAGGGTCTGAGCAACGCCTTTACTCAGTTAGTGTATTACTGCCGAGTTGCCAGGTCCTGTCCTGTATTTCGCCTTCTCTGGAGGCTTGATTCCTAGCTTTGCCTTGTACCTGTCTGTCTGCCCTCCAGGAGGCAGTATATCCTGGTCTCTGTGTCTTTGTTCCTTTCCCTGCCTGTACTCTGTCCTATACCTGTGTCTGTTGTATCACAGGCTGTGGCCTGTCCTGACTTGCCCTGCATACCATTGTGTTTACTCCCTCTGTCATGCCTACTGCTGCAGAACCTCTTGCTGCAGCTCCTCTCCGCATACCTTGTGGTTCCACTTTGCTTCACTCCTGCTGCTGTAGAACCTCTTGCTGCAGCTCCTCTCTGCATACCTTGCGGTTCCGCTTTGCTCCTGCAGAAACTCTTGCTGCAGTTCCTCTTCGCATACCTTGCGGTTCTGCTTTGCTCCTGTAGAACCTCTTGCTGCAGCTCCTCTCCACATACCTTGCAGTTCCGTTTTGCTTTGCTACTGCAGAACTTCTTGCTGCAGCTCCTCTCCCATACCTTGCGGTTCTGCTTTGCCTTGCTCCTGCTGCTGCAAAACCTCTTGCTGCAGCTCCTCTCCGCATACCTTGCTGTTCCACTTTGCTTCACTCCTGCTGCTACAGAACCTCTTGCTGCAGCTCCTCTCCGCATAACTTGCGGTTCTGCTTTGCTCCCCTTGCTGCAGCTCCTTTCCGCATACCTTGCGGTTCTGCTTTGCTCCTGCTGCAGAACTTCTTGCTGCCAACTGCAGCTCCTCTCCACAGCCTTGCGATTTTCTCCAGTGTGAATAGGTCCAAACCTGTTCCTTCATTCCCATCCATATTTCCATCCTTCTCGTACCAGTACCTCCAGTGTGTACAGGTTCAAACCTGTTCCTTGATACACAACTCTTGCCTGCCAGTACCTGCATCTCCTATGTGAACAGGTCTCTACCTATTCCATACACCACTCCTTCCTGCTCATGTCCCTGTGTCTCAGCCGTGCCCGCCTGCCAGTGTCCCAGCCTTGCCCGCCTGCCTGTCTCAGCCATGACCGCCTGCCAGAGTACCAGCCGTGCCTGTCGTGCTCACCTGCCTGTCAGTCACAGCTGTCCTAGTGTCTTGTTCCCCAGTGGGATCAGCAGCCACAGCCAGACACTACCATGGAGTGGCACCTGGCAGCTACCTGCCGCACAAGCCTGACCTCACCATCAGAGGCTCCAGAGAAGACCAAGGTAGCTGCATTAGTTATGCCCCTCCAGGGTAGTCTAGTTTGTGGCACAGTGAGTCCACAACCCCCTCGCACGTGCCAATCTGCCAAGGCATAAGCGTGACAACAGCCTGTTGCTTCTTGGCTAAGACAGTGCTGCAGTGCTTCCAGCTTGTGACTGATGTGGTCATTTCGGAGATGCAGGCTGAAGAGGAGGAGTTTGACATGCAGGAGCTGTAGACTGTGGGGGCAACCCTAATTGACCTAGGGCCCACAATCCTCGGCATTGGAAGGACATGTTCCTTCCCAAGGTCCGACTGGGTCTTGGCTTCCACTATGTTAACCCAGTGTGCCGTCAGCGAGATTTACAGTCCCTGCCCAGAAGAACTTGTCCATGGATAGGTGTACTTTACCAGTAACTGCATTGTTGAGGGCACGGTTAACGTTGTGGGACACGTGCTTGTGTAATGCTGGGATGGCACACCAGGAGAAATAGTGGCGACTGGGGACAGAGTACCTTGGGCAGCTGCCGCCATCAGGTTGCGGAAAGCTTCCGTCTCCACAAGCCTAAAAGGCAACATTTCAAGCGCAAGCAGACGAGAAATGTGTGAATGTAGTACTGTGGCCTGTGGGGCGTTGGTTGGGTATTTCCGCTTGCGTTCCAATAACTGGGGTATGGACAACTGAAGGCTGTGTTGGGACAAGGACATGCTTGCTGATGGTGGTAGTTGAGTGTGTGCAACGACAGGTGCAGGGCAGGAGGCATCTTCGCAGGCGTTAGTGTTGGTGTTACGTAGAACTGTTGCTCGCCTTCTGTCTGTGGCGACCACAGTGCTTCTTCCTGCCTGTTGAGGTGCTACACCTCCCTCCCCCTGTGTGCTGCTGTCCTCGCTCTGCATGTCCTCCTGCCAGGATGGGTCAGTTACTATATCATTCACCACCTCCTCTTCCACTTCCGTACCCTGGCCCTGCTCCTGACTTTCTGGCAATTATGTCTCATCATCGTCCACCTCTTGTGACACATTCCCACCGCCGCCTTCGTGTGAACGTGGCTGCTCCAATATTTGGGCATTGCTACATGCAATCTCAGTTTGCCCCGCTTCAAGTGGACCGGGCGAGAGGCCTGAATCTATAAATGGAAAAGTGAATAGCTCTTCGGAGTGTCCAAGTGTGGGATCAGTAGTCTCCGGGCACTCGGCATGGCAGGAGGATCAAGGTGAGGAATATGCGGTCCAGACCCACGGCTACTCAGACTTGAACTTGTGGAAGACAGGGTGCTGGTGATGGTAGCAAAGTGACTGGAAGCATTATCCGCTATCCAACCAACTACCGTTTCACACTGCTCCGGTTTCAAGAGTGCTGTTCTGCCATCCCCTATGAATTCGGACAGGAATCTCTTGCGAGAACATGTGTGTGTTTGTTGTGGCACAAGTTAAGCTTGCCCACGGCCTCTGCATGCACCATCACGTCTACTTCCCCGTCCCTTGCCATGCGCCTTTCACATTTTAAATGGAGTACAATATTTTCCATGTTCACTACAAAAGGCTGAATTGGGAGCAAACTTAGATGTGATCCGTGTAGCCCACAGATAGATCAGGCTTCTGACGGAGATAACACACTGTTCAATATGTGGCCTGGTTTTTTTTAATTTTTTACTCCAAAATAGTTTAGAAAACTAGTGTAAGACACAGCAAATAAGGTTAATGTAGCCCTGAAATGCCACAATTTGTAGCCCACAGATAGATCAGGCATCTGACGAAGATAGCCCTGTAATTTTGTTTTATGGCCAGCAAAATTGTGTCAATAAATAGGCTGACACAACAAAAAAAATTCAATGGAGGCCTGAAATGGCAAAATTTTGAGTGCAATGATATGCGATCCGTGTGGCAGACAAAACAGTGTAAAATTTCTACACTGTAGCTAAATATTTTTTGGCCAGCAAAATGGTGTCAAAAAATTGGATAAGACACTCCCAAAACATTCTACAGTACCCCAAAAAATGGCAGATTTTTCTTTGCACTCAGATGTCATGCTTGGGATGGGTAAACCCATTTAAAATAGCTGTATTTTCACGCTGTACTATGAAAAGGATCTGCCTGTATTCTGCAGTGTCAACAAGCAAATAGAGAAAAAAGGGGGTTCTGGATTGCTTTGAAAACAAAATAATCAGGATTAAGAAGCCAAAAAAAATTGCTGCCCACTGACACCCTGTTAAATATTAATTATTGGTTAAGGATTTATTCTTTACACTCAATTCTGTACCAAGCACATTAACGTTCGCTGACATCACAGATGCTATTTCTGTATGGTAAAGTGTCATCTCCATATACAGAGACCACGTGATCTAAGGGATTATATATAATGGCTACACGAAGGAGGGGGGCTCTTGCTCGCTCTCTCTCTCCACAGACACTTTACTCTGACACTATGATGATGGGACAAGGACTATGATGAATGAACAGCTGCAACCACGTGTTGTTTCTCTGAGACACTGCTGACAAGGCCAGAATGTCATTTTTACCATTCAGGACACCAAGGAAAGATGTGTACAAGTTTTGCTATGGACAAATGGACAATATCTACGTAACTATTTCACTCATTTTATGTTTTCCTGTAATGATGTTTTTTTGGTAAACAGTCCAATAAACCACTACATTTTTTTTTATAAGAAACGTGACGTTTTCTTTAAAGTATCGCATCTGGTAACAAGTCCTTGAAAAATATACAAAATTAAGCATTTTTAACATTTTGGAGAGCCAGCCAGTCACACTTGATTTTTAGAGTGTGAATTTTTGAAAACTTGCAAAGGGAGGAATAGAAGCAAAAGACGTCAGATGTGCAAGTCGTCAAAGAAATCACACTACGATATTTCAGGATCAAGAAAAGAACCTATGAATGAGGACTAAGAGTTGACTACAGGAATCAGACGTGCTGATGACAAGAGGCCATTGTCCAAGAAAGGAGCTACAAGCTGAGATATTTCAAGGTAAGAAAAATGGATGTCATTACTTCTTTTTCTAAGCAAAGTAGACTGAAATTTATGTCTGTAGATCAGTCAAATTTAGAAGTTTTATGGCTCAGCTTATATGCAGAATGTGAAATGGAAAATCTAAAGCTAGAATCTAAGCTGGTGTCCTTTAATAGAGAAAGAGAGAAATTGAAAAATATATTACAGTTAGTTCACGTATTTCACAAGTTTGTATTAGAGAAATCTAAAAATGACTGTGTAGAAATAGTGTCAGAAGATACCAGTGATGTTCCCGAAATTGACTGTAATGAGGAAATTGAGCAACATGTGGGACATGTGTCTGTAATGGCTACTCAAGGTGACCTTGTCTCTGATGACGTAAAAAAAGATGGTGGAAATGTGGGAGGAGACTTGAGAACTGATGTAGGAGGGAACATGGGAGGAGACTTGAGAACTGATGTAGGAGGGAACATGGGAGGAGACTTCAGAACTGATGTAGGAGGGAACATGGGAGGAGACTTGAGAACTGATGCAGATGACGTACGAGAGACGGATGTTCAATGGCCACCAAAAATAGAAGACAATTCAGAGGCCCAACTCCAAATCAAAGTTAGGAAAAATTTGTTAAAATTATGCAAAATCATTCCTGCATATGATAACAAAATCCATGTATGCAGAAATTCTGAAATCTTCGAAAGCTTTATTGACAAGCTTGATTTAAGTAATGACGAGAAAAATCAATTATTTAAATTGTGGCTTCCTGCAACCTTTTCCAGACGCTTAACATTGAAGTTGACTTGTGATAACTTACATGGAGATCTAGATGATAAAGACAGACTGAAAATTCTGATTTTCTGTGCATTAAATGAAAATTGTCCAGATATTGAGATTCTTCAAAAATTAAGGATTGGTCGGAAAGAATGTACTTTTACATTCATGTCCATATTTGAAAGGTTGTACAAAACTCTAATTACCAATGTCAAAACACAATCAATGATAAAGTATTTTGTGGACAAATTTGGATTCCTAAATTCTGTATCTCGTGTTATTGCGTCACAAAAAGATACTTTATTTGAATGTGCGCAATCCCTTGATTTTGCTAGAAAACATGAGAATCGTGATAGGAAAATAAATCAAACAGACAGAGTAAGATCTTTTCAAAAGCCAGTGTCAAAATCTCCTAAACTGAGTCATCCCCGGAATCAAATCTATGACATAAGGAGGAAATTACATATTTGCTATAAGCCCTATAAAAAAATCCAAGAGTCCGCTTTGCAGAAAGAGTTAATAATTCAAAGTTCAGACCTCTCTGTAAAGAGACAAATGGCGGACATTGAAAGACAGGAACAGATGATTCTTCAAAGAGACATAGTTGAGTCTTCAGTTTACAGCTCATTATCAGAGCTGCTCAAACAATCATTAAAAAAAGGAATCATAAAAAGAGTTTTCCAGGACATCTTTGACAAAGAAATAAGATTTGGTTTAGGAATTGACTGAAAATGAAATTATATGTTGTGTAAAAGTATTATACAATATATTATTCAGTTATTTATAATTATTTTATAAATATAATTCTGTAGTTCACAGCTTTTGTAGATATATATATATATTCATACAGTATATAGTATACTTGTATAAGTAGAAATTGTATAACTGTATATCTATAGTGATATAATTAAAATATACTACAGTAATATTTAGAATTACATTAAAGCCAATACATATATATGTATAAGACATTGCAATTGTTTTCTTTCTGGATGAATATGATATTAACTTTATCTCTTATTGTTCCTTAGAATTTTCACTTCAAAGTAGGATTTAATCGGGAAAAACTCTTTTACATGGATTTATTCCTTTATTTACACAGGAATTTGTAATAACTGCATGTTTTTATATATTTAACACTTAAAAGGAAACAATATGTAACTAACTGAATCTAAATTTAGTTTTTGTGTGTTGCTAACATTTTGAAGTTATTTATTTGCATGGCAATATGTTCTTACTGCATGACAGTCACACATGTGACATTTAAACTGTTCAAATAATAAGGCAATTACCATATACCCCTATTTTAGTGTTTGCTGTAACTTAAAGCTCTTGTAGCCTCTGTGAGCTCGGCCTTTGCAAGTCAAAGAATTTTTCTTTAGGCCTCTTAAGTTCTAGGGTTCAATTTCAGTTGCAAACCTTGCACCAAATATAGAAACAGCTCATAACCAAATTTTCTTATGAGTCCTTTTATCTATAAATGGTTCACAAAGTTTGTTATGTGTATTTGGGGAATATTCAAAGAAATATTAAAATATTAAATTTAATAGTTTACAATGCGCATTGATATTTAAGATACAATTATTTGGGTTAATATTCCTACCTTTTTGTATGAGGAACTTGTGGTGTGAACTTATCCGTGTCACAGTCTGAGTGACAGATGATAGATGCGTGTATGAGCAGCTGCTAAGAGTGAATAAGTGTATGTGTGATGTATGAAAGAGGTTTCACAATTCATAGTATGCGAGAAAAACAACAACTTGTTTTTAAAAAAAAAGAAATAATACAAATCAGTTCAATTATTAGAATATTAAGATACATAATGAATATTATCTACTCAACATATATTCCTTTAGTAATTATTTTTTAGTTAATAGTAGATAAGTGTAACCACACATCAAAATGGTTTATCAAGAAAATTTACATTTAGATTATTTTTTTTCCTTTTCCCAAAGGATAATTTTATGATATTCAATGTTATTTTTTATTTTTAATGGTTACATAGATGGTACACATCTTCAGACAAATATATGGTATAAAGCTAAAACAGAAGTTACATAAATAATTTATAAAACAATTATTTTTTTTTTCATTTTGGTTTTGATAAATCAATTATTTCACAAAATAATATTTTTTGGTATTAAGGGGGAAATGTGTTTTTGATTTTGAATACATCATCACATTTCATCAATACCTCTTCTTCACACATTTTAAAGAATATAGAAAGGTACAATGGTAGAACTACTAGAGATAATAACATTAAGTATTATAAAGAGTCATTTCTTTACACTAAGAAGGGGATTACATGCAAAGTTGCATAATATGAATATTTTGGTTACACAAGGTTATGACAAATATGAAATCATCCAGATAATGGAAATATTAAGGGTATGTGTTACTGAGAACATAACTACTCAGCATTTGTCATAAACATATAAAGGCCTTATTTTTATTTTTATTCTTATTTTTGTTTTTATTCTTATTTTTCATTTTTTAATTTTTATTCTTCCTTTATCTCTATTTTTGATTCTTAATTTTTATTTTTTATCTCAATCAAGAAACAAACATCAATGTTTAATAAAGTAATGTCTAGTACAAGAATATTGCTTCATTAAATATAGTGAAGATATCGGTTCATTAAAAAGAAAATGTTCTAATTCTGAGTAAATACAATAATTCTTTCATTCATTCCTTCACTCATATTCACATTTTGGTTCATGGCTATACATTCTTACCTATTATTAGTCTAATAAATATATTCCATTAATAAAGTTTTAGTAATAAAGATGGAAACACTTGTTACATGAAAAACACACTGACATCTATGGGTTGAAAAGGTAATTACACCTATGACATAAAAATGTTCTGTCTCATGAAGAATATGGTTAATAATGCATTATCATTTATGATTGTTTTATTACACAAACATGAATTCCATATTACTATTCTGATAATAATTCTATGGAGATTATTGATTGCTATGGTACGCTGTGATATTATAGGTTAGGAAAATTACCAGATTTGGTATAGAATAGGGAATGAAGACTTCAAGCAAGATATTGGAATTACGTTAATAAAGACTTTTCATATTTCTAAATTCAAGTAAATTTAAAAAAAAAAGTTGCAAGAAGAAAAACCCGAAGTTCCAGAAGGTAAAAAGGCTATATGATGTCTGAGTAATAATAGACTGTGTCAATTACAATTCATTTCATCACTGACAACAACTGCAGTATTCACCACTGACAGCCACGATCGCAGTATCCACCACTGACAGCCACGATCGCGGTATCCACCACTGACAGACACAATGGCAGAGGACGATGATCCTATGATGCTAATATGAACTGTGTTATCACGCTTTTATCACGTTACAGTGGTTTCCTATCACCTATGAAGCTTCAATGAAAGCTGGTGAACAATAAGTTGTCAGGAAACTACAACCCTGACATGAGTCCTGTGCATTAGGACTAAGGACTGGTTATGGTGCTATCTTTAGCAAGGAAGAGTAATTTTAACCCTTGCTTTGCTGACCAAAGACGTCACACCTGTTCCAAGACCATTGCGGATGGCATGGAGGATTCCAGAAATATCCAAGGCGAGCCAATGTAAGTCCAGGTCTTTAAAGGTGACACTGCTCAGATATTAAAGCTTAATTTCATCTATGGACTTTGTTTTCTTATCAACATTTAAATTTATGGACTTTGATTGACACATGACACACGGTCTCCACAATATCTACATGTTATTTCAAAGGAATTATCGTATAAAGACTGTGTTTTCAAAGAATCAAGAACAAGACGTCAACATGAAGACCAGATGACATCAGATGATGATGACTGGACCAGAGATGCTTCGATTTAGGTTTAGGAAAGTATAAGACACATATTTTATATGAATATTGGTCACGGCTTACCATAACATGAATTCACATAATTATGTTATTGAGTGCATATAACAATAATCTGATATTATTATTATTATTATATTGAAATTAAATTATTTTTGCCAAAGAAGAAGAAAAAGAAGAAAGAAGATTTGATTATCCTAAAGATGAACTTCTCTACTTTGAGGGTTCCAATTAATGTCTATCACCCTCAAAAGGGGAATTGTTAAATATTAATTATTGGTTAAGGATTTATTCTTTACACTCAATTCTGTACCAAGCACATTAACGTTCGCTGACATCACAGATGCTATTTCTGTATGGTAAAGTGTCATCTCCATATACAGAGACCACGTGATCTAAGGGATCATATATAATGGCTACACGAAGGGGGGCTCTCGCTCTCTCTCTCCACAGACACTTTACTCTGACACTATGATGATGGGACAAGGACTATGATGAATGAACAGCTGCAACCACGTGTTGTTTCTCTGAGACACTGCTGACAAGGCCAGAATGTCATTTTTACCATTCAGGACACCAAGGAAAGATGTGTACAAGTTTTGCTATGGACAAATGGACAATATCTACGTAACTATTTCACTCATTTTATGTTTTCCTGTAATGATGTTTTTTTGGTAAACAGTCCAATAAACCACTACATTTTTTTTTTATAAGAAACGTGACGTTTTCTTTAAAGTATCGCATCTGGTAACAAGTCCTTGAAAAATATACAAAATTAAGCATTTTTAACACACCCAGGGCTGTGTACATACTGTCAATATATGTAATAGGCAGCAGCAGACAGTAATGGAATGGACCCTCTTGATGCATGCAATGAAGTATGCCACATAAAATGCCTGTCAGCTACTGAGATTTATATACCCACTTACACTGCCTGCATGGCTTGCATTGTTGACCCGTCTATACCGGAGCTGCTGGAATCTCCTCCATTCTCCTCTTATCACTGCTGAGCCGTCTACACCGGAGCTGCCGGAATCTCTATTCTCCTCCCGTCACCGCTGACCCGTCTACACCGGAGCTGCCGGAATCTCCTCCATTCTCCTCCTGTCACCACTGAGCTGTCTACACCGGAGCTGCCGGAATCTCCTCCATTCTCCTCCTGTCACCGCTGAGCCGTCTACACCGGAGCTGCCAGAATCTCCTCCATTCTCCTCCTGTCACCGCTGAGCCATCTACACCGGAGCTGAGGAGAATCTCCACCATTCTCCTCCTGTCACCGCTGAGCCGTCTACATCGGAGCTGCCGGAATCTCCTCTATTCTCCTCCTGTCACCGCTGAGCCGTCTACACCGGAGCTGCCGGAATCTCCTCTATTCTCCTCCTGTCACCGCTGAGCTGTCTACACTGGAGCTGAGGAGAATCTCCTCCATTCTCCTCCTGTCACCGCTGAGCCGTCTACACTGGAGCTGCCGGAGTCTCCTCCATTCTCCTCCTGTCACCGCTGAGCCATCTACACCAGAGCTGCCGGAATCTCCTCCATCCTCCTCCTGTCACCGCTGAGCCGTCTACATCGGAGCTGCCGGAATCTCCTCTATTCTCCTCCTGTCACCGCTGAGCCGTCTACACTGGAGCTGAGGAGAATCTCCTCCATTCTCCTCCTGTCACCGCTGAGCCGTCTACACCGGAGCTGCCGGAATCTCCTCCATTCTCCTCCTGTCACCGCTGAGCCGTCTACACCGGAGCTGCCGGAATCTCCTCATTCTCCTCCTGTCACCGCTGAGCCGTCTACACCGGAGCTGCCGGGAATCTCCTCCATTCTCCTCCTGTCACCGCTGAGCCGTCTACACGGAGCTGCCGGAATCTCCTCCATTCTCCTCCTGTCACCGCTGAGCCGTCTACACCGAGCTGCCGGAATCTCCTCCATTCTCCTCCTGTCACCGCTGAGCGTCAACGGATCTACGCACCGCGAGCGACCGGAATCTCCTCCATTCTCCTCCTGTCACCGCTGAGCCGTCTACACGGAGCTGCCGGAATCTCCTCCATTCTCCTCCTGTCACCGCTGAGCCGTCTACACCGGAGCTGCCGGAATCTCCTCCATTCTCCTCCTGTCACCGCTGAGCCGTCTACACCGGAGCTGCGGAATCTCCTCCATTCTCCTCCTGTCACCGCTGAGCCGTCTACACCGGAGCTGCCGGAATCTCCTCCATTCTCCTCCTGTCACCGCTGAGCCGTCTACACCGGAGCTGCCGGAATCTCCTCCATCTCCTCCTGTCACCGCTGAGCCGTCTACACCGGAGCTGCCGGAATCTCCTCCATTCTCCTCCTGTCACCGCTGAGCCGTCTACACCGGAGCTGCCGGAATCTCCTCCATTCTCCTCCGTCACCGCTGAGCCGTCTACACCGGAGCTGCCGGAATCTCCTCCATTCTCCTCCTGTCACCGCTGAGCCGTCTACACCGGAGCTGCCGGAATCTCCTCCATTCTCCTCCTGTCACCGCTGAGCCGTCTACACCGGAGCTGCCGGAATCTCCTCCATTCTCCTCCTGTCACCGCTGAGCCGTCTACACCGGAGCTGCCGGAATCTCCTCCATTCTCCTCCTGTCACCCTGAGCCGTCTACACCGAGCTGCCGGAATCTCCTCCATTCTCCTCCTGTCACCGCTGAGCCGTCTACACGGAGCTGCGGATCTCCTCCATTCTCCTCCTGTCACCGCTGAGCCGTCTACACCAGAGCTGCCGGAATCTCCTCCATTCTCCTCCTGTCACCGCTGAGCCGTCTACACTGGAGCTGCCGGAATCTCCTCCATTCTCCTCCTGTCACCGCTGAGCCGTCTACACCGGAGCTGCCGGAATCTCCTCCATTCTCCTCCTGTCACCGCTGAGCCTTCTACACCGGAGCTGCCGGAATCTCCTCCATTCTCCTCCGTCACCGCTGAGCCGTCTACACCGGAGCTGCCGGAATCTCCTCCATTCTCCTCCTGTCACCGCTGAGCCGTCTACACCGGAGCTGCCGGAATCTCCTCCATTCTCCTCGTCAACGCTGAGCCGTCTACACCGAGCTGCCGGAATTCCTCATTCTCTCCCTCACCCGAGCCGTCTACACGAGCTGCCGGAATCTCCTCCATTCTCCCCGTCACCGCTGAGCCGTCTACACCGGAGCGAGGAGAATCTCCTCCATTCTCCTCCTGTCACGCTGAGCCGTCTACACCGGAGCTGGAGATCTCCTCATTCTCCTCCTGTCACCGCTGAGCCTCTACACCGGAAGCTGCCATTCTCCTCCTGTCACCACTGAGCCGTCTACACGGAGCTGCGGAATCTCCTCCATTCTCCTCCTGTCACCGCTGAGCCGTCTACACCGAGCTGCCGGAACTCCTCATTCTCCTCTGTCACCGCTGAGCCTCTACACCGGAGCTGCCGAATCTCCTCCTGTCACCGCTGAGCCGTCTACATGGAGCTGGGAATCTCCTCATTCTCCTCCTGTCACCGCTGAGCCGTCTACACTGGAGCTGCCGGAGTCTCCTCCAGTCACCGCTGAGCCGTCTACACGGAGCTGCCGGAATCTCCTCCATTTCCTCCGTCACCGCTGAGCGTCTACACGGAGCTGCCGGAATCTCCTCCATTCTCCTCCCGTCACCGCTGAGCGTCTACACCGGAGCTGCCGGAATCTCCTCCATTCTCCTGTCACCGTGAGCAGTCTACACCGAGCTGCCGGAATCTCCTCCATTCTCCTCCTGTCACGCTGAGCCTCACACCGGAGCTGCCGGAATCTCCTCCATTCTCCTCCTGTCACGCTGAGCCGTCTACACCGAGCTGCCGGAATCCCTTATTCTCCTCGACCGCTGAGCCGTCTACACCGAGCTGCCGAATCTCCTCCATTCTCCCCTGTCACCGCTGAGCGTCACACCGAGCGAGGAGAATCTCCTCCATTCTCCTCCTGTCACCGCTGACCGTCTACACCGGAGCTGGAATCCCTCATTCTCCTCCTGTCACCGCTGAGCCGTCTACACCGGAGAGAGAATTCCTCCATTCTCCTGTCACCACTGAGCGTCTACACCGAGCTGCCGGATTCTCCATTCTCCTCCTGTCACCGCTGAGCCGTCTACACCGGAGCTGCGACATCTCCTCCTGTCACCGCTGAGCCGTCTACACTGGAGTCCGGAATCTCCTCCAATCTCCTCCTGTCACCCTGAGCCGTCTACACGGAGCTGGAAATCTCCTCATTCCCTCTGTCACCGTGAGCCGTCTACACGAGCTGCCGAATCTCCTCCATTCTCCTCCTTCACCGCTGAGCCGTCTACACCGGCTCCGGAATCTCCTCCATTCTCCTCCTGTCACCGCTGAGCCTCTACACGGAGCTGGGAATCTCCTCCATTCCTCCTGTCACCGCTGAGCCGTCTACACGAGCTGGGAATCTCCCACCTGTCACGCTGAGCCGTCTACACCGGAGCTGCCGAATCTCCTCCATTCTCCTCCCTCACCACTGAGCCGTCTACACGGAGCTGCGAATCTCCTCCTTCTCCTCCTGTCACCCTGAGCCGTCTACACCGGAGCGGGAATCTCCTCCTCTCCTCCTGTCACGCGAGCCGTCTACACAGGGTTTTTGCCGGATCTCACCATCTCTCCTCCGTCACCGCTAGCCGTCTACACGAGCTGGGAATCTCCTCCATTCTCCTCCTGTCACCGCTGAGCCGTCTACACCGGAGCTGCCGGAATCTCCTCCATTCTCCTCCTGTCACCGCTGAGCCGTCTACACCGGAGCTGCCGGAATCTCTCCATTCTCCTCCTGTCACCGCTGAGCCGTCTACACCGGAGCTCCGGAATCTCCTCCATTCTCCTCCTGTCACCGCTGAGCCGTCTACACCGGAGCTGCCGGAATCTCCTCCATTCTCCTCCTGTCACCGCTGAGCCGTCTACACCGGAGCTGCGGAATCTCCTCCATTCTCCTCCTGTCACCGCTGAGCCGTCTACACCGGAGCTGCCGGAATCTCCTCCATTCTCCCCTGTCACCGCTGAGCCGTCTACACCGGAGCTGCCGGAATCTCCTCCATTCTCCTCCTGTCACCGCTGAGCCGTCTACACCGGAGCTGCCGGAATCTCCTCCATTCTCCTCCTGTCACCGCTGAGCCATCTCACCGGAGCTGCCGGAATCTCCTCCATTCTCCTCCTGTCACCGCTGAGCCATCTACACCGGAGCTGCCGGAATCTCCTCCATTCTCCTCCTGTCACCGCTGAGCCGTCTACACCGGAGCTGCGGAATCTCCTCCATTCTCCTCCTGTCACCGCTGAGCCGTCTACACCGGAGCTGCCGGAATCTCCTCCATTCTCCTCCTGTCACCGCTGAGCCGTCTACACGGAGCTGCCGGAATCTCCTCCATTCTCCTCCTGTCACCGCTGAGCCGTCTACACCGGAGCTGCCGGAATCTCCTCCATTCTCCTCCTGTCACCGCTGAGCCGTCTACACCGGAGCTGCCGGAATCTCCTCCATTCTCCTCCTGTCACCGCTGAGCCGTCTACACCGGAGCTGCCGGAATCTCCTCCATTCTCCTCCTGTCACCGCTGAGCCGTCTACACCAGAGCTGCCGGAATCTCCTCCATTCTCCTCCTGTCACCGCTGAGCCGTCTACACCGAGCTGCCGGAATCTCCTCCATTCTCCTCCTGTCACCGCTGAGCCGTCTACACCGGAGCTGAGGAGAATCTCACAGGAGACAGAACAAGGAGGAAGTGTCTGCAGCACTGAGAGGAGGGGGAGGAGCTGTGGTGAGTCATCATGGTCACATGACTGAATCGTAATCGCAGGTCATTCACTATTTCTTTGCTAAGCTCCGCCCCTGATCACATGACGACAACGTCACCACAGGTCCTTCACCATTCCCTCTGGAGCCCCGCCCCTGGTCACATGACGATGACGTCACCACAGGTCCTTCAGCTCTCAGTGTAGCAGCTCCGTCCTGGTTGTGTGCAGCTCGTGTTCTCTGGTATCAGCCAGCAGCAGATTTCCGGTTCCGCCATTCCGGTGAGATTACAGGAGGGTTTGGTGGAGTTTTGGTGCTTGTGGTGAATCTGTGAGAGGAGAGTGTGGGGTGAGATCAGAGCTGTTCCTGTGGAGGCTCCTGCTCCATGTGACTGCGGCTCCTCAGTGTTGGGGACGTGCAGCATTGTATGGGGGATGTGCAGCGTCTCCTCCTCATCTCACGGCCCGCTGGAGGTGTAGTTACCACGGTGACCGTCCCCCGCTGGAGGTGTAGTTACCACGGTGACCGTCCCCTGCTGGAGGTGTAGTTACCACGGTGACCGTCCTCCGCTGGAGGTGTAGTTACCACGGTGACCGACCCCCGCTGGAGGTGTAGTTACCACAGTGACCGTCCCCCGCTGGAGGTGTAGTTACCATGGTGACCGTCCCCGCTGGAGGTGTAGTTACCACGGTGACCGTCCCCCTCTGGAGGTGTAGTTACCACGGTGACCGTCCTCTGCTGGAGGTGTAGTTACCATGGTGACCGTCCTCTGCTGGCGGTGTAGTTACCACGGTGACCGTCCTCTGCTGGAGGTGTAGTTACCATGGTGACCGTCCTCCGCTGGCGGCGTAGTTACCACGGTGAGCGTCCTCCTACGAGGCTGATAATGAGCGGTCAGATCGGTGGAGGAGGCCGCGGTGGAGTTTTGTGTCTTTTCCTCCAGATTCTTCCTGATAAATGTTGATATTTGGCAGAATTTAGTGATTGTCGTTATATCGTCCCCTGTGCTTTCCATCTTCTCCTTCATCATGAAGACGCCGGCAGGACGAGATCCCTCCAGCTGATCCAGTGCTCATCCCTCCTTCTCCTGAATGACCCCCGAGGATGGAGGAGGACAGGAATGAGACCACCAGAAGATTATTCCACCTCACCCTGGAGATCATCTCCCTGCTGAGCGGAGAGGTAACTCCTCTACATTTCTATCAGCTTCATTGTGTGATGTGACAAGTCCGACATCGGGAGGAGGAAATCCAGAATAGGAGGAGAAGGATTCTCTACTGTAATAGCTCTCTGCCCGGAGGAGTTGTCATGGGGATTCCCTATGAGAGCTGTAGAGGGGCCGGGATGTCTGTCCTGAGTGTAATAATATTCCCGGTTATGGCCCCAGAATACTGGAGACTGTTATTGATCCGGTATTTCTACTGATTGTCAGATCTGGAGTCGGGAAGGAATTCTTCTCCCTAAGTGTCTCTCTCCATACACAGGATTACACCATAGTGAGGAAGACACCGGGGGGCGGTGTGACTCCCATCATCCATCTCCAGGAGTCAGGAGGGCGGAGCCCGGGCCCTATCACAGAGCCGCCCCCGCACCCCCCGATACATGAGAGGAACAAGAAGATCCTGGAGCTCAGCAACAAGATGATCGAGCTGCTGAGCGGAGAGGTGACTGCTGGGACATTATACAGGACGGCACTGGAGGATTCTGGGTGATGAGGGAGAGGTGACTGCTGGGACATTATACAGGACTGCACTGGAGGATTCTGGGTGATGAGGGAGAGGTGACTGCTGGGACATTATACAGGACGTCACTGGAGGATTCTGGGTGATGAGGGAGAGGTGACTGCTGGGACATTATAAGGACGGCACTGGAGGATTCTGGGTGATGAG
>JARQOD010012202.1:0-20589 GCA_033576555.1 Oophaga sylvatica | reverse complement strand
GAATTTTAAAATTTTTTAGCCATCTTGCCTGGAAAATTTTTGGGGCCATATAAAAATTGGTACCATTCAATTACCATCTTAAAAGACCACCAGCTTTTTAAAAAAAAAAATTTTTCTCATCCTTCCACAATAATTTTGGGCATATACAGGGGGGGAAATCTTTCTTTTGGGGCCCTAAAAGCTCCACCAGTTTTAAAAAAAAAAAATTTTTTAAACGCATCTGCCGGGACAATAATTTTGGCATATAGCATGTGGGTACCATAAATTTGGGCCATCTATACAACCTCCACACGTTAAAAAAAAAATTTTTACTGCATTTCCGGGAAATAATTTTGGGATAGAGCGGGTTTTTGGGGTATCATTCTATTGGCCATCTAACAAACTTCACATTTTAAAAAAAAAAAAATTTTTATCGCATCTTGTTTAAAAATTGTGGGCATAGTGCATGTTTGTATCATTCTTTTAGGCCTCTTACAAACTCCAAAACTTTAAAAAAAAATTTTTTTTTTCTGCATCTTGCCTGGACAAAAATTTTGGGATTAGCAGTGTGGGTACTCTTCTATTTCCCCTCTTACAAAGCTCCACTAGCTTAAAAAAAAAAATTTTTATCTGCATTTTTCCTGAAAAAATTTTTGGGGCATAGCAGTGTGGGTAACTCTTCATTGGGCCCTCTATAAAAAGCTCCCATTTTTAAAAAAAAAAAAAATTTTTCTGCATTTTGCCGGGAAATATTTTTGGGATATTTTGGGTGGGGAAAAATTTTTCTATAGGCCATCTATACAAAGTCCACAGCTTAAAAAAAAAAAAGAATTTTTACTCATTTTCCCGGGAAAATAATTTTGGGCATAGTAGCATGTGTGGTACTCATCTATTAGCTTAAAAAAGTCCACCACGTTAAAAAAAAAATTTTTATCTGCATCTTGCCGGAAATAATTGTGGGCATAGTAGCAGTGTGTGGTACTCATTCTATTAGGCCATCTATACAAAGCTCCAGCAGCGTTAAAAAAAAAAGAATTTTTATCTGCATCTTGCCTGGACAAAATTTGGGCATAGTAGCAGTGTGTGGTACTCATTCTATTAGGCCATCTATACAAAGCTCCACAGCGTTCAAAAAAAAAAGAATTTTTTATCTGCATCTTGCCTGGACAAAATTTTGGGGCATAGTAGCAGTGTGTGGTACTCATTCTATTAGGCCATCTATACAAAGCTCCACAGCGTTAAAAAAAAAATTTTTATCTGCATCTTGCTGGACAAATTTGGCATGTAGCAGTGTGTGGTACTCATTCATAGGCATTCTTACAAAGACAGCGTCAAAAAAAAAAATTTTTATCTGCATTTGCCTGGACAATAATTTTGGCATAGTGCAGTTGTGGTACTCATTCCATTAGGCCATCTATACAAAGCTCCACCAGCTTAAAAAAAAAAAGAATTTTTATCTGCATCTTGCCTGGACAATAATTTTGGGCATAGTAGCAGTGTGTGGTACTCATGTCTATTAGGCCATCTAAACAAAGCTCCATCAGCGTTCAAAAAAAAAAGAATTTTTATCTGCATCTTGCCTGTAGAATAATTGTGGGCTGTTATGATTTGGTAGCTGAGGAGAGCAGGCAAAAAAGGAAATACACCAGAGCAGTTGGAAACTATGAGATTGCAGTACCCTGACTAACCACCACAACTAGAGGCAGTCGTGGAGCGTTCCTACGTTGGTCCTAGACGCCTCGTCACAGCCTGAGAAACTAACTACACCTAAAGATAGAAAGAGGAAAGCTATCTGCCCCGGAGCAGATCCCCAAAGAACATAGAAAGCCCCCAAACATGTAATGGCGGTTAGACAAGAAGAAATACTGACACAGACAGAAAATAGTATGAGCAAACGTTGGGGCCCAAACTTACTAAATAGAAAAGGATAGGAAGGGCACTTACTGCAATCCCAAAAAACCCTGAAAAGCACCAACTCTACTAATTTCAAAAACATCTGAGATCACATGACCTCTACCACCTAAATTAGTTCTCTGGTGTAACCAAAAACAAAACAGCAGCCACTGAAAAAACTGGAAAAAGCAAATGTACAAACATCAGTGGTGAACTGAACTGAGAGGGCAAAAGCCCCCAGAAGGGACCCTGAAGGCCCCCACAGAAGTGCAGGACAAAATGCAAAAATCAAGCACAAAAACAAAAAGAAGAAAATGTCTTATCTGTTAGCAGGAGATTCAGACACGACACAGCAGGCTACCAAGGAAACAGGAATCAAGGATTGAGACCAGAACAATTGATCACTGGCAACCCTGATGGGAAGGCGACTCCCTTATATAAGACCAGTCAGTAACACCTGATTCCCAATCCTCACAATCTTCACTGGACAGTCCAGTACCGTTTGTAACCACCAGAGGGAGCTTCTGCTCAGAACTTATTTCCAGCCTATTCACAACAGTGGGCATAGTAGCAGTGTGTGGTACTCATTCTATTAGGCCGTCTACACAAAGCTCCAGCAGCGTTAAAAAAAAAAGAATTTTTATCTGCATCTTGCCTGGACAATAATTTTGGGCATAGTAGCAGTGTGTGGTACTCATTCTATTAGGCCATCTATACAAAGCTCCACTAGCGTTAAAAAAAAAAAAAAAGAATTTTTATCTGCATCTTGCTCTGGACAATAATTTTGGGCATAGTAGCAGTGTGTGGTACTCATTCTATTAGGCCATCTATACAAAGCTCCAGCAGCGTTAAAAAAAAAAAGAATTTTTATCTGCATCTTGCCTGGACAATAATTTTGGGCATTAGTAGCAGTGTGTGGTACTCATTCAAATAGGCCATCTATAGAAAGCTCCACCAGCGTTCAAAAAAATAATAATTTTTAGCTGCATCTTGCCTGGACAATAATTTTGGGCATAGTAGCAGTGTGTGGTACTTATTCAATTAGGCCATCTATGCAAAGATCCACCAGCGTTCAAAAAAAAAAAGAATTTTTATCTGCATCTTGCCTGGACAATAATTTTGGGCATAGTAGCAGTGTGTGGTACTCATTCTATTAGGCCATCTATACAAAGCTCCACAGCGTTAAAAAAAAAAAATTTTTTATCTGCATCCTGCCTGGACAAAATTTTGGGCATAGTAGCAGTGTGTGGTACTCATACTATTAGGCCATCTATACAAAGCTCCAGCAGCATTAAAAAAAAAGAATTTTTATCTGCATCTTGCCTGGACAATAATTTTGGGCATAGTAGCAGTGTGTGGTACTCATTCTATTAGGCCATCTATACAAAGCTCCACTAGCGTTCAAAAAAAAAGAATTTTTATCTGAATCTTGCCTGTAAATAATTGTGGGCATAGTATCATGTGTGGTACTCATTCTATTAGGCCATCTATACAAAGCTCCACCAGTGTTAAACAAAAAATAGAATTTTTATCTGCATCTTGCCTGGAGAATAATTGTGGGCATAGTATCAGTGTGTGGTACTCATTCTATTAGGCCATCTATACAAAGTTCCACCAGCGTTAAAAAAAAAAAAAAAAAAAAAGAATTTTTATCTGCATCTTGCCTGGACAATAATTTTGGGCATAGTAGCAGTGTGTGGTACTCATACTATTAGGCCATCTATACAAAGCTCCACCAGCGTTAAAAAAAAAAAATAATTTTTAGCTGCATCTTGCCTGAGAATAATTGTGTGCATAGTAGCAGTGTGTGGTACTCATTCTATTAGGCCATCTATACAAAGCTCCACTAGCGTTAAAAAAAAAAGAATTTTTATCTGCATCTTGCCTGGACAATAATTTTGGGCATAGTAGCAGTGTGTGGTACTCATTCCATTAGGCCATCTATACAAAGCTCCACCAGTGTTAAAAAAAATAACAGCAGCGTTAAAAAAAAATAATTTTTATATGCATCTTGCCTGGACAATAATTTTGGGCATAGTAGCAGTGTGTGGTACTCATTCTATTAGGCCATCTATACAAAGCTCCACTAGCATTAAAAAAAAAAAGAATTTTTATCTGCATCTTGCCTGGACAATAATTTTGGGCATAGTATCAGTGTGTGGTACTCATTCCATTAGGCCATCTATACAAAGCTCCACCAGCGTTAAAAAAAAAAGAATTTTTAGCTGCATCTTGCCTGTAGAATAATTGTGGGCATAGTAGCAGTGTGTGGTACTCATTCTATTAGGCCATCTATACAAAGCTCCAGCAGCGTTAAAAAAAAAAAAAAGAATTTTTATCTGCATCTTGCCTGGACAATAATTTTGGGCATAGTAGCAGTGTGTGGTACTCATTCTATTTGGCCATCTATACTAAGGTCCACTAGTGAGGAAGGTGCAGGAGCCCAGGAAGAAGTGGAGGACGAACTGGCGATGGGCATGGAAGACTCATCAGATGAGGGAGACCTTGATCACATTTCTGTTGTGCGAGGTTCGGGGGAAAGGGCAGAGAAAGGAAGCAGGATTCTTACCACGCCACCAACACAACAGGGACTTGGTGCTCCTGGATGCACAAGACACATGAGTGCCTTCTTGCTGCACTACCTGCAACATGACCCTCGAATTGTCAGAATTCAAAATAATCCTGACTACTGGGTAGCCACACTGTTAGATCCCCGGTACAAAAGTAAATTTGCCGAAATAATTCCAGCCATAGAAAGGGATTCACGCATGCAGAGACTGTTGCAGAATCTTACATGTGCTTTTCCACAAAACAGCAGTGGTGCACGTAGTGAATCTCACACAGTTCTAACTTGCCAACCGTGGGACTGTCGTCGAGTCTTCAGCACTCAAACCGTAACAGAAACACAGTATCTGCTGTTGTTAACAGCAATTTTGCGGAATCCTTTCACCACTTTTTTAGCCCATCCTTTGCAAGGCCACAGGAGACAAGAAGTCAGACACATAGTCAACGCCTAGAGACGATGGTACAGGAGTATCTCCAACTGAACATGGAAGCCATAACTGTGTCACTGGACCCTTGCTCTTTTTGGGCTGCCAATCTGAATAAATGGCCGGAGCTCGCCACTCACGCCTTGGAGATCTTGTCATGCCCCGCAGTCAGCGTTCTCTCTGAACGTGTGTTCAGCTCTGCTGGTGGTGTGCTGACAGATAAGCGCACGCGTCTGTCTACTGAGAATGTAGACAGACTCACATTCATAAAGATGAACAAATCATGGATCCGCAAGGACTTTTCTACCCCTGTGTCATCCTGGGGAGAGTAAAAACTTGAGGATTTGGTAAAATCACCTCACCAACCGTTTTAAGCTTTCAAATTACTAATAATTTTTAGCTGCATCTAGGCCGGAAAATAATTTTGGGCCTGCAGCAGTGTGTGGTACTCATTCTATTAGGCCATCTATACTAAGCTCCACCAGCTTTCAAATTACTAATAATTTTTAGCTGCATCTTGCCTGGACAATAATTTTGGGCCTGTAGCAGTGTGTGGTACTCATTCTATTAGGCCATCTATACTAAGCTCCACCAGCTTTCAAATTAATAATAATTTTTAGCTGCATCTTGCCTGGAAAATAACTTTGGGCCTGTAGCAGTGTGTGGTACTCATTCTATTAGGCCATCTATACTAAGCTCCACCAGCTTTCAAATTAATAATAATTTTGTTCTCTCTGAACATGTGTTCAGCGATGCTGGTGGTGTGCTGAGTCTGACAGATAAGCGCACGCGGCTGTCCACTGAGAATGTAGACAGACTCACGTTCATAAAGATGAACAAATCATGGATCCGCAAGGACTTTTCTACCCCTGTGTCATCCTGAGGAGAGTAAAAGCTTGAGGATTTGGTAAAATCACCTCACCAACCAAGCAACTCTGGGGCAATTGATGCTACTTAAGTGGTGTCTGTACCCCAAGTTTTTGGAAAAAATGGAGACTCTTTTTGGAGTTCCCTTGCTGTGTTTTACGTGACGTTGGCATCGTCAATTACAGGTGCGTTGGGTCTTTCCCCACCCCCCTTTTAACCGTAAGAGACTACATACACTATGGCTTGGGGTAACACAGATGGTTGAGTGTGAAGAGCTGTTTACTCATACTATAGCCTGGGAATCAGAGGTCTGCTCCAAAGCTTGAGTGTCTGCTAGTAAGCGGAGTAGCCACCGGCTGTAGATCTAATTACAAATTTTTAACTGCATCTAGCCCAGACAATAATTTTGGGCCGAGTAGCAGTGTCTGCTAGTCAGCGGAGTAGCCACTGGCTGTAGATCTAATTACAAATTTTTAACTGCATCTAGCCCAGACAATAATTTTGGGCCTAGTAGCAGTGTCTGCTAGTCAGCGGATTAACCCAGCTGTTAAGCAAGCTACACCACCTGTACTTTGGACACTTGATTTTTTCAAAGGAAATGCTTCGGGCCCCCGGGACAATCAGTGAAGAGCATCGGGAGGCACCCCAAGGCACAAGGGCTGTGACTGGTGGTAGGACGCCATGCGGTGGATCGCCAAGCTCGATCCTTATAAAAGCTTTTTAACTGCAGCAGCTTTACTGGACGCTACTGGAGCTGGAACTCTATTTTATTATAAAATTATCAAAAACATATACATTACAATACACATAGGAATAGAAATCAAAGAAAACCCAAACTATATCCAAGACACGACTCATTATAACGAAAATCCAAACCCCTTTGAGGCCAACTTCTTGGCTACACAGTCCGTCCATTTCCGGAATCTCTCAGGTTTTCTCCCGGGATCCATTTTGGAACTTTTCAGCTCTTCCAGGACCCCCAGCAGGTAAACCTTAAGAAAAGAAAGAAAAAGAAAAACCAAAAAAGAAACACCATACATTCATATTCATGCACATACTCACACCTCATTCACGCTCCTTATTTACAATATATACAGGAAAAGAAAAAGCAACCACCTGGCCCACTGCCTTAAACACAATAAGTAAAGCCAATCGGCCACATAAACCCCTTAACTCTAACGTTAACTAAATCAAACACACTGCTTTTTTTTTTTTTCTTTCCCCCCGCCACACCTCAGGTCCATAAGTTCATGGCCTATCAAACACCACCCCCCAAGGTCCATTAGTTCATGGCCATGAAACTCAAACACCTCTTTAGGTCATGTGAAGTCTTCTTCCTTTCTTTGGGTCCATTTTGGTCCATCATCAGTTCTCACCCAATGCCCAACACCCTAGACAACCCCCGCCCAACCTAAACTACTCCCACCCCCCTATTCAAATACAATAACTCTAGCATTCACTTATATACACACATACTCAAAATTAATGCAAAAGCCTCCTAATATACAAATATATATTACAATAATCTTTAATCATCATTACATTAATCCTCATTAATACTTAACCATATCCTAACCTGCAAGGCCCAAGTTCGGTGCCTGCAAGCCTCAATATCCATTATTATTCTATTACAAAACAAAAAGCTATATTGTGCCATGCAGTAGCCCACCACCAGAATATTGGAGCCCTAAGAGGCCCTGTCCCTTATTAACAACACATTCACCCTGTCCCTTATAAACTAAAACTGTCCCTATTTCTGTCCCTAACAAACTGTCCCTATCTATCCCTATCTATCCCTACCTACCTAACTTAACTTAACTAACTCTCTATCTGTTCCTCACACTGACCCTCCCTGACCCTATCTGCCCCTACTTCTTTCCCTCAACACCCACACCACCTTATGCTATCCCTATCATCATTCACACACAGACCTACTCTCCCTTGGGTGTGTTTTTAAAAGGAGAAGCCCCTCCAAAGCCAAGAGGCCATCCTCACACCCAGCCTCTCGAACTCCAAAGAACGTACCTTCCCCAGGTCACCCAAGATGTTGCTAACCACCTTATCCCGGGGGAGGGCTTTCTGTTGCGTTGAAACTAAACACCGTGCATTCCACGTGTAAAACCTGACCACTACACTAACTAGGAATAAAGTGCCCCGCTCTCGGCCACCCAGGGATCTGAACGCCCCATAAACCCACTCGGCGTAGGAAAGGGACGCCAGCCGCGGCCAACGTATGGAAGCGCCCACCCTGTTGTCAACCTCTGCATTAAAGGGACACTGAAGGAGGAAGTGCTCCATGCTTTCCAGCACGTCGCCACACTCCTCACGGGGACAACCCGATCATCAGAGTTCCTGTACTTCAGGTTGTCCCTTACATACAGTCTCCCGTGAAAGCAGCGCCAGGCCAAGTCCCAAAACTTCGTGGGGATCCGCTTTGAATTAAAAGCCCAAGCCCCACCTCCAGATCCCGGCCTGGGCAATCCCTGAGGACCAGGGGCTTCTGGAAATGGGTCAACAGAACCCTTCTGTCAAGACATTGTCTCGACATGGTCCTGATTTCCCTCATTTCCAGACCCCACTGGCGAATTATCTTCAGAACCGGGGTAGCGTAAGCTGGGAGATGTCCGTGAGGTGTACGGAGATCCTTCACTTGCCCTCCTGTCTCCCATTCCTGGAAGAAGGGCCGAAACCAACCCTTGCAGGAGAATACCCACGAAGGAGCCCTCTCCAGCCAGAGGTTGGAAATATTGGCTTTAAGAAAGGTGTTCACTAAGAACACTACTGGGTTGACCATACCCAACCCACCTAGTCTCCTCGTACGGTACGTGACCTCTCTCTTGATTAGGTTGAGCCTATTCCCCCATAACAGCTGGAAGAACAGGCTGTAAACCCGTGTCCAGAGAGGTTCTGGCAAGATGCACACACTGCCCAGGTAAATTAACAAGGGAAGCAGAAAGCCTTTAGCCAAGCTAACCCTTTCCCTCAGGGTTAAAGACCAACCCTTCCACTGATCCACCTTTTGGGCGGCAATCTTGACTCTGCCCTCCCAATTTTGCTGGGGGTAGTCCCCGGGGCCAAATTCGATGCCTAGAATTTTGGCGGAGGCCTGGGGCTCTGGAAGGGTGCCCGGGAGATCAAAACTAGGATCTCCCCCTCCCAGCCAGAGACTCTCACACTTTTCCCGGTTGATCATGGACCCGGATGCCTCCGAGTAACGCACGACCTCGGACATGACCCAATCCGCCTCCCCTCTCGAGGATACGAAAAGGGAAACATCGTCAGCGTACGCCACCACCCTCAGAGGGGGCCCAGAGCCCGCCTGGTCCATCCCTACTCCCACCAACGGTCCATGATCTACCCTCCACAGGAAGGGATCGATCGCGAACGCGTATAAAAGTGGGCTCAGAGGACAGCCCTGACGGACCCCAGAACCCACCTCAAAAGGGCGCCCTGACCAATCGTTCACGAGCGGGAAAGTATCAGCCCCTTGGTACAAGATCTCTAGCCAATTTACAAACCTCCCAGGCAGACCGTACCTTAAAAGGACAGACCAGAGGTACTCATGGTTAACGCGGTCAAAGGCTTTTGCTTGATCTAATGACAGTAGATACCCCTTCCAGTAACCTGCCCTACCCTGTTCCACTGCCTCTCGGACACCGAGCACAGCACTAAAAGTGCTGCGGCCTGGAACAGAGCAGTGCTGGGCCTCCGAAAGGAGCCGGGGTGCAAACTTGACCAGCCGATTAAACAACACCTTCGCCAGAACCTTCCGGTCCACATTGAGAAGCGCTATGGGACGCCAATTCTCAATACGGGACGAGTCTTTACCCTTTGACAGAATAATCAGGGCTGACCTCCTCATTAAACCGGAAGAGTACCCGAGGAAAGACACTCATTAAACACCCCAGTCAAGAGGGGGACCAAGGAGTCCCTAAAGGTCTTATAGAACTCGGATGTTAAGCCATCCGGACCTGGCGATTTTTTGGGCCGAAGCCCATCAATGGCCAGTCTCACTTCCTCTTCCCTGATTGCTTCTGCCAAAACACCAAGAGAGGGATCATCCCCTGGCTCAGGGATGGTTTCAGCCAGGAAAGCCGACATCTCATCCCGATCCAGATCCCTCTTTCCCAAGAGGCGTGAGTAAAAGGACCTGACCACCTCCAGGATCCCTGATTTGGATCTGTTCAGGGACCCCGTACTGTCGATCAGTCCTGTCACCATCTTACAATTCACTGACATCTTACAGTTCCTGTAGGGGTCGGGTGAGCGGTACTTCCCGAAATCCCTCTCAAAAACCAAAGATGTGTGCCTATCATACTGACACCTCTTAAGCAAAGACTTCACTCTGGAGATTTCCTCACGGTCACCTCCAGTCGAGACGAGCTGCTCGAGTTTCCTCCCCAGAGCCTGATACAAGCGATGCCTGTTCAGACTCCTGAGGCTCGAGAGCTGGCGGAAGAACCCCGCCACCCGCTTTTTGAAGATCTCCCACCACTCTGAGTTACTACTACAGAGATCCAAAAGCGGTACCTGGCTCTGAAGAAAATCCTCGAAGGATTGTCTCACGTTCGCTTCTTCCAGCAGGGACGAATTCAGCTTCCACAGCCCTTTCCCATCCGGGGAGTCTCTGCAACATTCAGAGAAAAGAAAATTAGACAGTGATCGAGAACTCCACCTCAATGGCGGACACAGCAGAAAAGATGGTATCCTCCTTTAAAAAAAACCTGTCTATTTACAGCTACCCCTATGATAGGTGAAACCCCCGTGGCCTGGGGTGTGCCGGATGTGGACATCCACCAGGCGAGCTTCACTGGCTATGCTATTAAGCGCGACGCTGTCATAAGCCAGACGATCTCCAGGACCTCGTAATGGTGTTGAAGTCCCCACCGAAGACCACCTGTCGGCTTGTAAAAAGAAAGGGCTTAATCTTCAGGAAGAGACATTTTCGGTCCCACTTAGACTGGGGACCGTAGATGTTTATGAGCCGAAGCTCTTGTCCCCTCATGAAGACGTCAAGGACCAGGCACCTCCCCATTTCTAACTCGATCACTCGTCTGCATTCCACATCTGCATCTTAAAAAGGACTGCCACCCCGCTATATGGCTCGACTGCAAGAGACCAGTATGAGGGCCCGCACCTCCACTCTCTCCGTGCTTTATGTATGGCCCCCATGTCAGTTAGTCTGGTCTCCTGCAAAAATAAAATTTCAGCCTCAATTCGGGTGAGAAAATCAAAGGACGTAAATCTAGCCGCATCTGACTTAATGCTGGCGACATTAATGGACGCCAGCGTCAACGGGGCGAGTTCAGCCATCATGAGTGATTAAGTTCGACGGCCTTCTTCTTACCCACCCCGCTCCCACCACCCTCTGGGGAGGAGTCAGAACCCTTCCTCTTTAAGGTAGTCGAGGTGTCCATTCCTCCTCCCCTGGTGTTCTCACCTCCGGACTCGGGTCTGTCCCCCCCCAGGAGAAACAACGTCCCCTAAGGGTTGGACTCCGCCATCCCCTGAAGGACCCCCCGATGCCGCCCCCGGCCCCTTGCCCTCGTCCGGCGACTCTTTAGCAGAGTCTCCGAGGGCCTGGAACCGGTTGGAGAGTGTGATCAGAGGGGGAACAGTGGGCCATTCCGTTGGTACACTCACGGTCGGGGGTGGCGGGGATTTGGAAGACTTGTTCAGCCTCCTCCTCCCCCTCCTGTTGGTACGTTTTTTCCCACCCATTGATGTTGTAGGCTGCTCTATGACTTCCTCATCAACACTTTCATATTGAGAGGAGCTGTCTGAGTCAGCCGCTTTATCGTCCCTCTCCATCCTCCTGATCTCCTCGTTCACCGCTTCCTCCCCCAGGGCCTCAGAGGCTTTAGCCACCAACCTAGAGGGAGGAGCAGGCACCAGCCCGGCTACCCGAGGTTCCACCTGCTCCTTACCCCCATGGCGAGCCGCCTGCCTCCGTTGATATGAGGGGCCTCTAGTGACCTTGCCTTTCCTCACCGGCCCCTCAGCCCCCTCCCCGCCACCACTGCCCGCCGCGACGGAGGAAGCCCCGCCGGAGGTTTCCCCCCCACGGTCTCCCCCCACCGGGCCCGCAGAGGCATTGGAGAAGGAGCGAGGGCAGCGGCTATACGGGTGACCAAGGTCACCACACAGGTGGCACCGAATGTCCTTACACGCAGCGGCGAGATGACCCACCCCGCCACACAAGGCACATTTCTGCACCTTGCAGCTTGCGCTGAAGTGGCGGGGATCGCCGCACTTGTGACAGACCTTCGGCTGCCCCTGGTAGAAGGCCAGGATCCTGTCCCTTCCCAGGAATGCCGAGGAAGGGATGTGGGTGACTGTATCGCCTGAGACCTTCAACTTAACCATGAAGGTCCAGCCCCCCGACCAAATACCAAATTCGTCCCTGTTCTTTTTTGGGACCTCGGTGACTTCCCCATAACGGGAAAGCCACGTCATTATGTCCACGCCAGAGAGTGACTCGTTACATGTCACCACGGTCACTCTCTTGACGGAATTCTGACGAGACACCGCCTGCACGACGAAGCCTCGCCATCCGGGCTCCCCCCCTTCATAATTCGACCAGAAGAGCTCAAGCCCCTCTGGTCGAACAAAGCTGATATCAAAGAACCAGGCCGATGAGGGATGGATCAGGGCAAAGATGTCATCCGCCCTGAAGCCCATCTTCAGGAGGAGCTCCACCACCCTGCTCCTGGGTGGGCAAGCTTCACTGCCCCCCCCACCGAAGACGGACCACATTCCTCCTCACCGGCCCTTGCCCGGCTGTCGGGAGAGACCAGACAGTCCCTCCCTCTCTTCTCTCTTGGAAGGCTGCCAAACCATGCTTCTCTATCCAGAAAGACAAGTCCACCGTCCTCCCCTCTACTATTATCGATCTTTCTCCCCTTTTGAGGGCCTCCAGAAACGGCGGTGCAAAACGCCGTCCACGGAGTCCAGAGGTGAGGAGACCCCCTGAGAACCCCCCCGGGAGCCCCTCCGACCCCCAGTCGTGACCCCCGCAAATGAACGCCTGGGTGCCACGGCTGGGGGGGCAGATGGGCCAGCCCCTTCCCCACTCGTACTTGCTCCCACATTCACTCTTGCGTCCACCCCTGCATTCACTCCCACACTCACTCCCTCATTCATACCACTTTCGCCATCATTCACACCTCCATGCACCACCTCAGCAAAAAGATCCTCAAAAATGTCACTCACACCATCACTATCATCCTCACTATCCATATATACATTATTTACACTATTCACATTATTCACATTATTATTTACATTGCCTTTAACATTGCTATTCTTAACACCTCCTGCTGGGGGCCCTGGCTGGATTGCGGTGTTACTGCCTCTTTTTTCTCCTCTGCCCAGGAGTGCCGCTGCCCCTTTAAATGCCCCAGAGCAGAGTGCACTCAGTACACTCTGCCTGGGCTGGGGAGCAGCAGCAGCTCCTGACCTCTCCGGTACCAATTTTTTTTTTCCTTTCTCTGTGCTTCCTAGGGCAAGGACGGACCTTGTCACCGTACCCTGCCCTCCACACACCTCCCCCGCCGGCGTCACCTGGAGCGCCGGAGCCCCCGCACCACCAGATGACGGTAAGTGGGCTGGGGACCCCAACAACTCCCTACCGGCTTTCGGGGGCGCAGAACCGATGGTATGATGGTATGGGTGGGCGGGACAGAGGGCGGCGGACCTGCCGAGGCCACGCCTCCCCACCGGCCGCAGCCACTCCAGGCTGGGCAGCAGCCCCTTTCGAGGCCACGCCCACCCCAGATGACACGGGCACAGTGGGCAGAGCCATGGCTGCCGAGGCCACGCCCCCCATCGGCCACAGCCACTCCAGGCCGGGCAGCAGCCCCTTGCGAGGCCACACCCACCCCGGATGATGCGAGCACGGCGGGCGGGACTGCGGCCGAGGAGGGCACGCCCCCCCTGCATGCCTCTGCCTTTGCAGGCAGGGCAACATTCAGGGAGGCCACGCCTCCCTCACGGGCCTTCACCGCCTCTCTGCACCCACCACCTGCTGTAGGCAAGGCTGGCCACTCCCCTTCGGCATCCAGTGGCGGCGGGGCCCCCCGCACGGACCCCTTTTGGGGTCTACGTGCCGAGTGCCCCGGCTTCACCACGGCCACCTCCAGGGGAGCGACCAACACCCTGCAGGTTTTAAGTTGCTGATTTACAGCAGTATCCACGCCCTTCCTATGCTTCTGGACCCCCATAAGTGATCCAGATTTAACGGACTCGTGCGTGGGGGGCCCAGAAGCTGCTCTCACCGCCGGAGATGCGGCCCCGGCTTTACTTGTACCTGGTGCTGGGCCAGCCCCCCCTGCCACAGGGGACTGAACCCAAGCACCACCACCAACACCACCAATACCGGCACCGACCTCCATATCGCTGCCTGAATCTGAACTGCCACCACCAGATGTGACAGCAAGACCCAGGCAGACCTTACTCTCCCCGCTCCCTTGCTGCGGACTCACCACAGGGCCCGAGCTGGGTGGGCAGCGGGTTCCGCACAACGGGACTGGGGGCCCCGGAAAGAGGGACAAACACAAGCTTCTCCTCCACCGCTTGCTTTGCCTTACGCCTCCTCCTACTCTTCCCGGTTGCCTCATCCTCGAGGCAGACCTCGTCCCCAAACAACAGTGTGCCAAACCGTGCTGGAGACTCAATCTGCCTCACTTGCTGTAGGATGAGGCAGCCCCCCTCGATATTACTCCCGCTCCCTCCATCCTCCCCCTCACTCCCACTTTCCTCCATGTCACTGGAGTCCGGTGGGAGAGCCACTTGTTCGGGGGCTATCCCGCTGCGCGATACCTGGGCGCTCTTACCCACCAGGTCCTGGGCGCTCTTACCCACCAGGTCCTCAGGTAGAGCTGGCTCAGATGGTCCGCCATCTTCCTCCTCCTTGTCCTCCACCTGGCTGGGGCCTCCTGACCCCCCAGGAGACCAACCGGTCAGGGCTCTGAACCGGTCATCGTTCCTTAGCTTTTCCCCAAAGGGGCCGCTTCCCTCCAGGATAGTCTTCCTCCTCTCCTCCAGCGTTCTTATCTCCCCCTTCAGCCTTTCAACCGTGGCAGATACCTCCGCTCTTCATGAGGCAGGGAGCCGGTTCTTGGCTATTACTCGGGCTCCCCTCAACTCCTCCCGGAGTCTCCTCAGCTGTTTAGCTGCCTCCTCGTACTCACAGAGGTGGGCATGGATGCGGGAGGCATAGATGGTAGCCGACTTTCCCGCAGCCTTGGAGCCCCAGATGTTAGGGGGGGCTCTTGCCGCACCTCTGACCGCAGCCTCCTCACCGGGAGAAGGAGCTGCCATGGCCCCGGCTTCAGGGGTCCCGGATCCTGGAGCCTTGTGGCCCCCCGGGGTCTTTTCTTACCCATCCCTGGGACTGGCTTGCTGCAGCGTGGGCCTCGAGATGGTGAGTGAGGCCCCCCACCCCCAGCTGGCTTGCCGGGGTGGGAGCCTGGGGCACAGCCCCCACGCTCAGTCCCAGGGAAGGTCTCTCTGCCTGGGAAGGAGCAGGTTACAGTCCAGAGAAGAAAAAAAAAATCCTCCTTCCCAGGCACTCAGCTCCAAGCAGCCTTGCTCTCCTCCTCCAGCCATACACCTCTCCACTTCCTGGGTGGAGCTGGAACTCTATTTTATTAATTTTTTACAAAAATACAAAACATAACATACCATACAAGAAAAACAAAAACCGAAACACCAAAACCCCTCATACCAAGAAATATAGTATATGAAAATCAAAACCAGCCTCAGATGTCCGAATGTCTATATCTCTCCAGTCCATGTCCATATCCGGGCCCTCTTCCAAGCTTTCCAGCTTCCCGAGGCCCCCAGCAGGAACTAACCTACTAAAATGAAAGAAAAAGAAAAGAAAAACCATTCTTTCAAACCACATTCACACTTACTCATACTTACTCACTCTCCCATTCGCTCTTATTTACATTATTTACAGATTTCATAATTAAATCAAAATCCCTGGCCTCTGCCATAACATAATGATAATACACTACTTAACCTTACCTAAACACACAAATTTATTTATTTTTTTTCCCTCCACCCTCACCACAGGTCCATTAGATCATGGCCATTAAACACTTCAAGCTCGGGTCCATAAAGTTTTATGCCCCTAATATCACAGTTCTTCTTGGGTCCTTGGGTCCAAACCTTGGCAAAATTCAGCCCAAACGCCCGCACGCCCTTTACAAAACCCCCACCCAACCTCACTATACCCACCCATCCACACTTAACTTTACACTATATACACCTTTTATTACACTTTATTAAAAAAATAAACACCAAAACACATACTGAACACTATAACACATATAGCATAACACCAACTACACATAATTATATACATATCCTACTTTATCAACTATACTGCTACCATTATTATCATAATAACACTTAATCTCAATCTAAATTTGCAAGGCCCAAGTTCAGAGCCTGTAAGCCCAAAATCCATTATCTTTTATCTTAAAACAAAAAGCTATACTGTGACATGCAGTAGCCCACCACCAGGAGGCTGGAGCCCTAAGAGGCCCTGTCCCTTATCAACAACACATTCACCCTGTCCCTTTTCAACTAAAACTGTCCCTACTTATATCCCTAGCAAACTGTCCCTATCTATCCCTACTCTACCTAAATTAACTTTACTAACTCTCTATCTGTTCCTCACACTGACCCTCCCTGACCCTATCTGCCCCTACTTCTCTCCCTCAACACCCCACACCACCTTATGCTATCCCTACCACCATTCACACACAAAACTCTCCCTTGAGTGTGTTTTTAAAAGGAGAAGCCCCTCCAAAGCCAAGAGGCCCTCCTCACACCCAGCCTCTCGAACTCCAAAGAACGCACCTTCCCAGGTCACCCAAGATGTTGCTAACCACCTCGTCCCGGGGGAGGGCTTTCTGTTGCGTTGAAACTAAACACCGTGCATTCCACGTGTAAAACCTGACGACTACGCTAACTAGAAATAAAGTGCTCCGCTCTCGGCCACCCAGGGATCTGAACGCCCCATAGACCCACTCGGCGTAGGAAAGGGACGCCAGCCGCGGCCAACGTATGGAAACACCCACCCTGTTGTAAACCTCTGCATTAAAGGGACACTGAAGGAGGAAGTGCTCCATGCTTTCCAGCACGTCGCCACACTCCTCACGGGGACAACCCCGATCATCAGAGTTCCTGTACTTCAGGTTGTCCCTTACATACAGTCTCCCGTGAAAGCAGCGCCAGGCCAAGTCCCAAAACTTCGTGGGGATCCGCTTTGAATTTAAAAGCCCGAGCCCTACCTCCAGATCCCGGCCTGGGCAATCCCTGAGGACCAGGGGCTTCTGGAAATGGGTCAACAGAACCCTTCTGTCAAGACATTGCCTCGACATTGTCCTGATTTCCCGCATTCCCAGACCCCACCGGCGGATTACCTTCAGAACCGGGGTAGCGTAAGCCGGGAGATGTCCGTGAGGTGTACGGAGATCCTTCACTTGCCCTCCTGTCTCCCATTCCTGGAAGAAAGGCTGAAGCCAACCCCTGCAGGAGAATACCCACGGAGGAGCCCTCTCTAGCCAGAGGTTGGAAATATTGGCTTTAAGAAAGGTGTTCACTAAGAACACTACTGGGTTGACCATACCCAACCCACCTAGTCTCCTCGTACGGTACGTGACCTCCCTCTTGATTAGGTTGAGCCTATTCCCCCATAACAGCTGGAAGAACATGCTGTAAACCCGTGTCCAGAGAGGTTCTGGCAAGATGCACACACTGCCCAGGTAAATTAACAAAGGAAGCAGAAAGCCTTTAGCCAAGCTGACCCTTTCCCTCAGGGTTAAAGACCAACCCTTCTACTGGTTCACCTTTTGGGCGGCAATCTTGAGTCTGCCCTCCCAATTTTGCTGGGGGTAGTCCCCAGGGCCAAATTCGATGCCTAAAATTTTGGCGGAGGCCTGGGGTTCTGGAAGGGTGCCCGGGAGATCAAAACTAGGATCTCCCCCTCCCAGCCAAGACTTTCACATTTTTCCCGGTTAATCATGGACCCGGATGCCTCCGAGTAACGTACGACCTCGGACATGACCCAATCCGCCTCCCCTCTTGAGGATACGTAAAGGAAAACATCGTCAGCGTACGCCACCACCCTCAGAGGGGGCCCAGAGCCTGCCTGGTCCATCCCGACTCCCACCAACGGTCCACGATCTACCCTTCTCAGGAAGGGATAGATCGCGAACGCGTATAAAAGTTGGCTCAGAGGACAGCCCTGACGGACCCCAGAACCCACCTCAAAAGGGTGCCCTGACCAACGGTTCACGAGCGGGAAAGTCTCAGCCCCTTGGTACAAGATCTCTAACCAATTTACAAACCTCCCAGGCAGACCGTACCTTAAAAGGGCAGACCAGAGGTACTCATGGTTAACCCGGTCAAAGGCTTTTGCTTGATCTAATGACAGTAGATAGCCCTTCCAGTGACCCGCCCTACCCTGTTCCACTGCCTCTTGGACACCGAGCACAGCACTAAAAGTGCTGCGACCTGGAACAGAGCAGTGCTGGGCCTCCGAAAGGAGCCGGGGTGCAAACTTGACCAGCCGATTAAACAACACCTTCGCCAGAACCTTCCGCTCCGTATTGAGAAGCGCTATGGGATGCCAATTCTCAATACGGGACGAGTCTTTACCCTTTGACAGAATAATCAGGGCTGACCTCCTCATTGAACCGGGAAGAGTACCCGAGGAAAGACACTCATTAAACACCCCAGTTAAGAGGGGGACCAAGGAGTCCCTAAAGGTCTTATAGAACTCGGATGTTAAGCCATCCGGACCTGGCGATTTTTTGGGCCGAAGCCCATCAATGGCCAGTCTCACTTCCTCTTCCCTGATTGCTTCTGCCAAAACACCAAGAGAGGGATCATCCCCTGGCTCAGGGATGGTTTCAGCCAGGAAAGCCGACATCTCATACCGATCCAGATCCCTCTTTCCCAAGAGGCGTGAGTAAAAGGACTTGACCACCTCCAGGATCCCTGATTTGGATCTGTTCAGGGACCCCGTACTGTCGATCAGTCCTGTCACCATCTTACAATTCACTGACATCTTACAGTTCCTGTAGGGGTTGGGTGAGCGGTACTTCCCGAAATCCCTCTCAAAAACCAAAGATGTGTGCCTATCATACTGACACCTCTTAAGCAAAGACTTCTGTTGTGAATAGGCTGGAAATGAGTTCTGAGCAGAAGCTCCCTCTGGTGGTTACAAACGGTACTGGACTGTCCAGTGAAGATTGTGAGGATTGGGAATCAGGTGTTACTGACTGGTCTTATATAAGGGAGTCACCTTCCCATCAGGGTTGCCGGTGATCAATTGTTCTGGTCTCAATCCTTGATTCCTGTTTCCTTGGTAGCCTGCTGTGTCGTGTCTGAATCTCCTGCTTACAGATAAGACATTTTCTTCTTGTCTAACCGCCATTACATGTTTGGGGGCTTTCTATGTTCTTTGGGGATCTGCTCCGGGGCAGATAGCTTTCCTCTTTCTATCTTTAGGTGTAGTTAGTTTCTCAGGCTGTGACGAGGCGTCTAAGACCAACGTAGGAACGCTCCACTGCTGCCTCTAGTTGTGGTGGTTAGTCAGGGTACTGCAATCTCATAGTTTCCAACTGCTCTGGTGTATTTCCTTTTTTGCCTGCTCTCCTCAGCTACCAAATCATAACAGTATCACCGGCCTAAACTGAAAATTATATGGTACTCACAGAAGGGAAAAATATTGTGAAAGAAAAAAGTTGTCAGAATTGTCAGAGTTGTCAGAGATTTTTTTTTCTGTTTGTTGCATTTTTTTTTCCCTCTGTATCTCTGGGTGCTGAGGAGGATTTTTTTTTTTTCTCTCAATGGAGTTTGCACAGTTGTCTGGCCGTGTGGATCAGCTTGCCACTGAAGTTCGGAGTATTGCTACCTATCTTGCTAGGTTGCCTGTTGTGGAACCTAGGATTCCCATGCCAGATTTGTTTTTAGGGGATCGAGCTAAGTTTCTGAATTTCAAAAATAACTGTAAATTGTTTTTTGCCTTAAAATCTAAGTCCTCAGGGAACGCAGCGCAGCAGGTTCAAATGTCATCTCTCTCCTGCGCGGCGACCCTCAGGATTGGGCTTTTTCCCTGACACCTGGGGATCCTGTTTTGAGTGATGTTGATGCGTTTTTTCAGGCTTTGGGGTTATTGTTACGATGAGCCTAATGTCACTGATCAAGCTGAAAAAACTTTGTTGGCATTAAGTCAGGGGCTTGAGGACGCTGAGTTATACTGTCAGAGATTCCGTAGGTGGGCAGTCCTGACCAAATGGAATGACGACGCTTTGGCAGCTCTTTTTCGGAAGGGACTGTCAGATAATGTAAAGGATGTTATGGTGGGATTCCCTGTTCCCTCTGGTCTCAATGATTCTATGTCATTAGCGATTCAAATTGACAGACGTTTGCGTGAGCGGAAAGGTATGCGTGGAATAATGTTGCCTTGTGAACCTGCTTCTGAATCCATGCAGTGTGATAGAGTGGTTTCTGGGGCACAGCGTCATGAATTTCGAAGGCGCAATGGGTTATGTTTCTGCTGTGGTGACGCCTCTCATGCTATTTCTGTCTGCCCTAAGCGGGGAAGACGTTTTGCTCGCTCAGTTGTCTTGGGTAGTGTTCAGACTAAGTTTTTGTTAACTGTTACCCTGATATGCTCTCTGTTCTCATTTTCTGCTCAGGCTTTTGTTGATTCTGGCGCAGCTATTAACCTGATGGATTTTGATTTTGCTAAACGTTGTGGGTTTCCCTTGATACCCCTACGGAAGTCTATTCCCCTACTGGGGATCGATTCTACCCCTTTGGCTGAGAATAAACC
>JARQOD010012201.1:0-20591 GCA_033576555.1 Oophaga sylvatica | reverse complement strand
CCCGTATATATAGTAGACGGCGCAGAGCCCCTGTATATAGTAGACGGCGCAGAGCCCCGTGTATATAGTATATACGGCGCAGAGCCCCGTGTTATAGTAGACGGCGCTGAGCCCCGTGCATATAGTAGACGGCGCAGAGCCCCTGTATATAGTAGACGGCCAGAGCCCCGTTTATATAGTAGATGGCGCAGAGCCCCTTAATATAGTAATACGGGCAGAGCCCGTGTATATATGTTAACGGCGCAGAGCCCCATTTATATAGTAGACGGTGCAGAGCCCCGTGTATATAGTAGACGGCGCAGAGCCCCGTGTATATAGTAGACGGCGCAGAGCCCCGTGTATATAGTAGACGGCGCAGAGCCCCGTGTATAGAGTAGACGGCGCAGAGCCCCGTGTATATAGTATATACGGCGCAGAGCCCCGTGTATATAGTATATACGGCGCAGAGCCCCGTGTATATAGTATATACGGCGTAGAGCCCCGTGTATATAGTAGACGGCGCAGAGCCCCGTGTATATAGTAGACGGCGCAGAGCCCATGTATATAGTATATACGGCGCAGAGCCCCGTGTATATATTACATACGGCGCAGAGCCCCTGTATATAGTAGACGGCGCAGAGCCCCGTGTATTTAGTATATACGGCGCAGAGCCCCGTGTATATAGTAGACGGCACAGAGCCCCGTGTATATAGTAGACGGCGCAGAGCCCCGTGTATATAGTATATACGGCGCAGAGCCCCGTGTATATAGTGGACGGCGCAGAGCCCCGTGTATATAGTGGACGGCGCGCAGAGCCCAGTGTATATAGTAGACGGCGCAGAGCCCCGTGTATATAGTGGACGGCGCAGAGCCCGTGTATATACTAGATGGCGCAGAGCCCCGTGTATATAGTATATACGGCGCAGAGCCCCGTGTATATAGTAGACGCGCAGAGCCCCGTGTATATAGTGGACGGCGCAGAACCCCGTGTATACACTGTGTCCAAATTATTATGCAAATAATATTTTCTCAGATTTTCCCACATTACTATATGAATTGCAGTCATTGTAATTTTCCAGTCAAATAACTATTAGAGCACAATTGAAAGGTTTTTGTAGAAACTGCCTATGATAACAGGATATTTTTTTAAAAATAAAACACTCAAACTGCACTCACAATGCATGTTCCACATTATTATGCACAGCAGAGTTTTCAACCTTTTCATTTTAATAAATAATAATAAATGTTCATTTGTGAAATTATAAGCAGTAGCAGGTTCTTACAACCTGAAATCAAACAGTTTTCAACTCAAAACTTTATTCCAGGTGATGTTCCATATGCACATCGGACCCCTTGTTGGAAAGGAGCTTCTGAACTCTCTCCTCCATTGAATTTGTCAGGTTTTGGATGGTTTCTGCTTCAATTGTTTTGCATGAGGACAGAATACCCTCCCAGAGCTGTTCCTTAGATGTGAACTGCCTCCCGCCATCATAGACTCTCCTTTTGATGATGCTCCAGAGGTTCACAATGGGGTTGAGGTCAGGGGAGCATGGGGGCCACACCATAAGTTTGTCCCCTTTTATGCCCATAGCAGCCAGAGATGCAGATGTGTTATGTGCAGCATGAGACGGTGCATTATCATGCATGAAAATGATCTTGCTGCGGAATGCACGGTTCTTCTTCTTGAACCATGGCAGGAAGTGCTGTTTGAGAAACTCAACATACACTATAGAGTTCATCTTTACCCCTTCAGAGATCCTAAAGGGGCCGACAATCTCTCTCCCCATGATTCCAGCCCAAAACATTACTCCACCTCCTCCTTGTTGGCGCCGTAGCCGTGTTTGCATGGGGTGTCCATCAACCAGCCATCCTCCACTCCATTTATCTGGACCATCGAGCGTTGCACGGCACTCATCGGTGAACAAAACAGTTTTGAAGTCAGTCTTCATGTATTGTTTGGCCACTGGAGCCGTTTCTGCTTGTGTGCAGTGGATAAGGAGGTGGACAGGACGGCTTACGCACAGCTGCAAACCTCTGAAGGACCCTGCATCTTGTTGTTCGGGGGACGTTGGAGGCACCAGCAGCTTCAAAAACTTGTCTGCTGCTATGACAAGGCTTTTTTGCCGCTGCTCTTTTAACCTGACGTAATTGCCTGTAGGAAAGAGTCCTCAATTTTCCTTATCAGCACGCACACGTGTGTACTGTGAATCAGCTACATACTTCTTGATTGTGCGATGATCACGATGAAGTGTCTTGGCAATGTTGATTGTAGTCATGCCTTGACCTAAACACTCCACAATTTGTTGCTTCTCAGCAGCCAACACATCCTTTTTCTTTCCCATTTTGGCAGAAAATGTAGGCTGCGTAATAATGTGGGACAGCCTTCTTAAGTAGTCTTGCCTTTCATTGGACACAGCTGCCAAACTAATTAGCACAGGTGTCTGCAATTGCTTACAGTGATATAAAGAGCCCTGACACACATCACCATAAATGAGTTTACCTCACAAACCAAAAATTTCTTACCTTATCACTCCTAAACAATTTTTGCATAATAATTTGGAACACAGTGTATAGTGGACGGCGCAGAGCCACGTGTATATAGTGGACGACACAGAGCCCCGTGTATATAGTGGACGGCGCAGAGCCCCGTGTATATAGTGGATGGCGCAAAGCCCCATGTATTATAGTAGACGGCGCAGAGTCCCGTGTATATAGTATACGGCGCAGAGCCCCGTGTATATAGTAGACGGCGCAGAGCCCCGTGTATATAGTAGACGGCGCAGAGCCCCTTGTATATAGTAGATGACATAGAGCCCCTGTATATAGTAGGCCGCACAGAGCCCGTGTATATAGTAGACGGCGCAGAGCCCCGTGTATATAGTAGACGGCGCAGAGCCCCTGTATACAGTAAAAGGCACAGAGCCCCTGACGGCGCAGAGCCCCTGTATACAGTAGACGGCGCAGAGCCCGTGTATACAGTAGACGGCGCAGAGCCCCTGTATATAGTAGACCTCGCAGAGCCCCTGTATATAGTAGACGGCGCAGAGCCCCTGTATATAGTAGACGGCGCAGAGCCCCGTGTATATAGTAGACGCCGCAGAGCCCCGTGTATATAGTATATATGGCGCAGTGCCCCGTGTATATAGTAGCCCCGTGTATACAGTATATACGGCGCAGAGCCCCGTGTATAGAGTAGACGGCGCAGAGCCCCGTGTATAGAGTAGATGGCGCAGAGCCCCATGTATAGAGTAGATGGCGCAGAGCCCCGTGTATATAGTAGATGGGGCAGAGCCCGTGTATATAGTAGACGGCGCAGAGCCCTGTATATAGTAGACGGTGCAGAGCCCCGTGTATATAGTGTATACGGCGCAGAGCCCTGTGTATATAGTAGACGGCGCAGAGCCCCGTGCATATAGTAGACGGCGCAGAGCCCCTGTATATAGTAGACGGCGCAGAGCCCCGTGTATATAGTAGACGGCGCAGAGCCCCGTTTATATAGTAGATGGCGCAGAGCCCCTTTATATAGTAGATGGTGCAGAGCCCCGTGTATTAGTGTATACGGCGCAGAGCTCCTGTATATAGTAGACGGCGCAGAGCCCCGTGTGTATAGTAGACAGCGCAGAGCCCCGTGTATATAGTAGATGGGGCAGAGCCCCGTGTATATAGTAGATGGCGCAGAGCCCCTTTATATAGTAGACGGTGCAGAGCCCCGTGTATATAGTGTATACGGCGCAGAGCTCCTGTATATAGTAGACGGCGCAGAGCCCCGTGTATATAGTAGACGGCGCAGAGCCCCGTGTATATAGTGGACGGCGCAGAGCCCCGTTATATAGTATATACGGCGCAGAGACCCGAGTATATAGTAGACGGCGCAGAGCCCGTGTATATAGTAGACGGCGCAGAGCCCCGTGTATATAGTATACGGCGCAGAGCCCCGTGTATATAGTAGACGGCGCAGAGAGCCCCGTGTATATAGTATATACGGCGCAGAGCCCGTGTATAAGTAGAGGCGCAGAGCCCCGTGTATATAGTAGACGGCGCAGAGCCCCTGTATAGTATATATGGCGCAGAGCCCCGTGTATATAGTAAGGACATGATACGTAAGGCGCAGAGCCCCGTGTATATAGTAGAGGCGCAGAGCCCCGTATATAGTAGACTGGTGCAGAGCCCCGTGTATATAGTAGATGGGCAGAGCCCGTGTATATAGTAGACGGCGCAGAGCCCCTGTATATAGTAGACGGTGCAGAGCCCCGTGTATATAGTATACGGCGCAGAGCCCGTGTATATAGTAGACGGGCAGAGCCCCGTGTATATAGTAGACGGCGCAGAGCCCCGTGTATATAGTAGACGGCGCAGAGCCCCGTGTATATAGTAGACGGTCGCAGAGCCCGTTATATAGTAGACGGCGCAGAGCCCCTGTTTATAGTAGACGGGCAGAGCCCTGTGTATGTAGTAGACGGCGCAGTGCCCTGTATAAGTAGACGGCGCAGAGCCCCGTGTATTAGTAGACGGGCAGAGCCCTGTGTATTAGTAGATGGCGCATGCCTATACTAGCGGCGCAGAGCCCCGTGTATATAGTAGATGGCGCAGAGCCCCGTGTATATAGTAACGGCGCAGAGCCCCGTGTATATAGTAGATGGGCGCAGAGCCCCGTGTATATAGTAGACGGGGCAGAGCCCCTGTATATAGTAGAGGGCGCAGAGCCCCGTGTATATAGTAGACGGCGCAGAGCCCCTGTATATAGACGGTGCAGAGCCCCGTGTATATAGTAGACGGCGCAGAGCCCCTGTATATAGACGGTGCAGAGCCCGTGTATATAGTAGAGGCGCAGAGCCCCGTGTATATAGTATATAAGGCGCAGAGCCCCTGTATATAGTAGATGGCACAGAGCCCCCTGTATATAGTAGACTGCGCAGTGAGAGGTTCCCCTATAACACACAGCACACTCTCACACATAAGGTACGTGCTACTTTCGCGCACTAACGAGGCTGAAGTTGGTTTCTTATTCGTTCAGTTTCTTATTCGGAGCTGAAGTTGGTTTCTTATTCGGAGCTGAAGTTGGTTTCTTATTCGGCAGTTTCTTATTTGGCAAATTTTTCTTTTCTGTTTTTTATAGGTTTAACAACAAAAAAGAAGCATCAAAATAATAAAAAACACTGCAGTGAGGTGCCCTGATGAGAATACACTTAAAATCTGCGCCAAAAATTATAAAACTGGAACAAAAATGGGCATCAAAGTGGTCACCAGAGGGCGTTAATGAAAGGGTTAAATGACTTTGGGCCACTGACATGACACTGCAGAGATATAGAATAGGGCGCCCCACATTAAAAACAAGTCTCTCCAGCCTGGCCCAAATGGGTTCTGGGCATCAGAATTGGCATCAAAGTGGGAACACAGTCGATTTTCACAGGTTTGAATAAGTAACTGATGTTTTTAAGGGGTTAAATGACTTTGGGCCACTGATATCACACTAAGTATACACAGATAGTGATGTCCTGCATCAAACCCAGGTCCCTCCAGCCTGGCCCAAATGGGTTCTGGGCATCAGAATTGGCCTCAAAGTGGGCAAATGGCCAATTTTCACAGATTTGAATAAGTAACAGATGTTTTTAAGGGGTTAAATGACTTTGGGCCACTTATCTCACACTAAGAATACACAGATAGTGATGCCCCGCATCAAACCCAGGTCCCTACTGCCCGGCCCAAATGGGTTCTGGGCATCAGATTTGGCATCAAAGTGGGCAAACAGCCAATTTTCACAAATTTGAATAAGTAACAGATGTTTTTAAGGGGTTAATTGACTTTGGGCCACTGATCTCACACTAGAAATATGCAGATAGTGATGCCCTGCATCAAACCTATGTCCCTCCTGCCTGGCCCAAATGGGTTCTGGGCATCAGAATTGGCATCAAAGTGGGCAAACGGACAATTTTCACAGATTTGAATAAGTAACAGATGTTTTTAAGGGGTTAAATGACTTTGGGCCACTGATCTCACACTAGAAATATACAGAAAGTGATGCCCGCATCAAACCCAGGTCCCTCCTGCCTGGCCCAAATGGGTTCTGGGCATCAGAATTGGCATCAAAGTGGGCAAACAGCCAATTTTCACAGATTTGAATAAGTAACAGATGTTTTTCAGGGGTTAAATGACTTTGGGCCACTGATCTCACACTAGAAATATACAGATAGTGATGCCCCGCATCAAACCCAGGTCACTCCTGCCTGGCCCAAATGGGTTTTGGGCATCAGAATTGGCATCAAAGTGGGCAAACAGCCAATTTTCACAGATTTGTGTTATGATTTGGTAGCTGAGGAGAGCAGGCAAAAAAGGCAATACACCAGAGAGGTTGGAATCTACTGGATTGCAGTACCCTGACTAACCACCACAACTAAAGGCAGCCGTGGAGCGTACCTACGTTGGTCCTAGACGCCTCGTCACAGCCTGAGAAGCTAACTTCACCTAAAGATAGAAAGAGGAAAACTATCTGCCCCGGAGCAGATCCCCAAAGAACATAGGAAGCCCCCAAACATGTAATGGCGGTTAGACAAGAGGAAATACAGACACAGACAGAAAATAGTATGAGCAAACGTTGGGGCCCAATCTTCCTAGAAAGAAAAGGATAGGAAGGTCACTTACTGCAATCCAAAAAACCCTAAAAAAATACCAACACACTAATTGCAAAAACACCTGAGATCACACGACCTCTACCACCTAAATTAGTTCTCTGGTGTAACAAAACTAAGCCGCAGCCACAGAAGAAAAACTGGAAAAAGCAAATGAACAAACAACTGGCTGAACTAAACTGAGAGGAGCACAAGCCCCCGGAGGGGACCTGGCAAACCCCCACAGAAGTGCAGGACAAAATGCAAAAAGCAAGCACAAAAAAACTAAAAGAAGAAAATGTCTTATCTGTTAGCAGAAGATGCAGGAACGAAACAGCAAGCTTCAAAGTGAACCAGGAACAAAAGTTGAGACCAGAACAATTGATCACCGGCAACCCTGATGGGAGGGAACCTCCCTTATATAAGATCAGTCAGTAACACCTGATCGCCAATCTTCACAATCTTCATTGAATAGTTCAATACTGTCTGTAACCACCAGAGGGAGCTTCTGCTCAGAATTCATTTCTAGCACATTCACAACAGATTTGAATAAGTAACAGATGTTTTTAAGGGGTTAAATGACTTTGGGCCACTGATGTCACACGAAGAATACACAGATAGTGATGCCCCACATCAAACCCAGGTCCCTACTGCCTGGCCCAAATGGGTTCTGGGCATCAGAATTGGCATCAAAGTGGGCAAACAGCCAATTTTCACAGATTTGAATAAGTAACAGATGTTTTTCAGGGGTTAAATGACTTTGGGCCACTGATCTCACACTAAGAATATACAGATAGTGATGCCCCGCATCAAACCCAGGTCCCTCCTGCCTGGCCCAAATGGGTTCTGGGCATCAGAATTGGCATCAAAGTTGCCAAAAAGCCAATTTTCACAGATTTGAATAAGTAACAGATGTTTTTAAAGGGTTAAATGACTTTGGGCCACTGATCTCACACTAAGAATACACAGATAGTGATGCCCCGCATCAAACCCAGGTCCCTCCTGCCTGGCCCAAATGGGTTCTGGGCATCAGAATTGGCATCAAAATGGGCAAACAGCCAATTTTCACAGATTTGAATAAATAACAGATGTTTTTCAGGGGTTAAATGACTTTGGGCCACTGATCTCACACTAAGAATACACAGATAGTGATGCCCCACATCAAACCCAGGTCCCTCCTGCCTGGCCCAAATGGGTTCTGGGCATCAGAATTGGCATCAAATGGGCAAACAGCCAATTTTCACAGATTTGTAAATACAATGTTTTCAGGTAATGACTTGGCATGATCTCCACTAGAATAACAATGTGATGCCATTAACAGTCCTCTGACAATGGTTTGGGCATCAAATTGGGATCAAAGTGGCAACAGGCTTTCACAGATTGAATAAGTAACAGAGTTATAGTTAAATGACTGGGCCAGATTTCACCTAGAGACACAGATGATGCCACATCAACCCAGGTCCCTCCTGCCTGGCCCAAATGGGTTCTGGGCATCAGAATTGGCATCAAAGTGGGCAAACAGCCAATTTTCACAGATTTGAATAAGTAACAGATGTTTTTCAGGGGTTAAATGACTTTGGGCCACTGATCTCACACTAAGAATACACAGATAGTGATGCCCCACATCAAACCCAGTTCCCTCCTGCCTGGCCCAAATGAATTCTGGGCATCAGAATTGGCATCAAAGTGGGCAAACAGCCAATTTTCACAGATTTGAATAAGTAACAGATGTTTTTCAGGGGTTAAATGACTTTGGGCCACTGATCTCACACTAAGAATACACAGATAGTGATGCCCCACATCAAACCCAGGTCCCTATAGCCTGGCCCAAATGGGTTCTGGGCATTAGAATTGGTATCAAAGTGGGCAAACGGCAATTTTCACAGATTTGAATAAGGACCCGGATGACAGAGCAGCGCGCGGCGGTTGACCGGGAACAGGTGAATATCTCAGGTGCCGGGGCCCTGAGCCAGCAGTGACACCGTCACCTGTCCCACATAGCGCGCTGTTGTCTCCGCCTGCTCAGGACACCGGCACCTGGCCCCCAGCGACGAGAGGTGAGTATGTCATTTTATTTTTTTTTAGTTGCAGCAGCAGCGGCAGCATAGGGGACCTATACTATGGAGCATATGGGGCATAATCTATAGAGCATCATATGGGGGCATAATCTATGGAGCATCATATGGGGGCATAATCTATGGAGCATCATATGGGGGCATAATCTATGGAGCATTTTAGGGGGGCATAACCTTTATGGAGCAGCATATGGGACATATTATTCTATGGAGCATCTTATGGGGCCATTATTAACCTTTATGCAGCGTTGTATGGGAAGTATTTTGTATGGAGCATCTTATGGGGTCATTATGAACTGTATGGAGAATTATATGGGGCTCCTGATTTAATATGGATTTTCAAAAACATTTAACCTACTGATGTCTCAATTAATTTTACTTTTATTGGTATCTATTTGTAACGAATAGAAGCGGAGGAAGAGGTGGTGAAGTTCACATTCGTTTTTATTTTTTAATGTGGAACCTCAAGACCGCGGTCCGGGGGGCTCCGAAGGGGGCGTAACTAGTGAGCCCCGGGTACCCGTAGTAAGGCCCCTCGAACAGGAACAGGACCAGAATTGAATACCCGGAGGACACAGGTGCTACCTCCAGTTAGACCCTGGACACGTGGCAGCTGTCCCAGAGGGACCAAAAGGGTAACAGTGTCATGTATAGTGTACAGTTCCTATAGCGTCTTGTGCTTGGGTGCGAGGAAAACACAGGAGACATAGATTGAAATGAAATGACTTGTATTACTTCATACAAGCATGCTGAAAAGTTCACACAGTTTGCAGGAACAGCGACAGGAGACACAGCAGGCCAGAGTAACTTCAAGCACTACAATAAATCTCCAAAGCAGGTTCAGGATCTCTTCTCTGTACCGTAATTCCTCTGCAAACATGGATTCACCAAACAGCAGGTTTCCAGAGTCCAAAAGTGTTCCAAGGTTCCTCAGTAGGGAATAGCTGGAGTACAAGTCCAAGGTTTCAGGATCAGGTCACAGACTGACTGAGGCTTGATTCAGGAGCACTGATTGTTCAGCTGAGGCTGCTTAAGAAGCAAGAGGGAAGAATCAGGGCGGGAACATGAAAACTGGAAACTCCATATTAACTGAGGGCAAGAGCTGCAGAAAGACAGAAAGCAAAATGGCCGACGGAAAACTGAGTTTCAAGGAACATGTCAACAGAGACAAAGAACTTTACATTACTCCCCCCTTAGGGACAACCTCCGGATGACCTCAGACCAGGCTTGTCAGGGTACCTCTGATGAAACTGGCGGAGCAGGCGAGGAGCATTTACATTATTGACTGGTTCCCATGAGTTGTCCTCCACTGGGTAGCCCTGCCATTTAATCAAATATTGCAACTGATTTCTGTACAACCTGGAATCTAGAATCCTTTCCACCATAAATTCTTCCTGACCATCGACCAGCACTGGGTCAGGGCAAGGAGAAGAACGTCCAGGAAACGTATTGGGTGTTGCAGCCTTTAGTAGGGATACATGAAAGACAGGGTGGATTCTCATAGTTCTGGGCAGTTGAAGACGACAAGCAACAGCACTTATAATCTTATTGATCTTATAAGGTCCAATGTACTTATGTCCCAATTTAGACGATGGAATCTTTAATTTAAGATTTCTGGTTGACAGCCAGACCAAATCTCCTACCTTGAAAGCTGGTGCAGGTTTACGAAATTTATCTGCTGCTTTCTTGTACCTTTCCTGAGCCAATTCTAGATTTTCCTTTAGAAGATCCATATTCTTTTGTAAAGAAGTGATTCTTTCAGCCACTGCCGGCAAGGGTGTATCTATGGGAAATCGAGGAAGAATGTTAGGATGATAACCTAGATTGGAGTAAAAAGGAGACTGCTTAGTGGAGGCGCTCTGAGAGTTGTTATAAGAGAACTCAGCCAGTGGAAGTAGATCCACCCAATCATCCTGTAGGTGGCAGATAAAACAGCGGAGATACTGCTCCAGGGTCTGATTGGTTCGTTCTGTCTGTCCATTAGTCTGGGGATGAAAAGCAGAAGAAAGGTTTACTTTAATGTCCAATGCTGCACAGAAATTTTGCCAAAACCTTGAAGTGAATTGCACCCCTTGATCCGAAATGACCTCATCCGGTACTCCATGTAAGCGAAACACATTCTTAATCATCAAGTCTGATGTCTGTTTTGCAGTGGGTAAGCCGACACAAATAAAATGAGCTGCCTTTGTTAGACGGTCAACCACCACTAGAATGGTGTTCTTCCTTTGAGAGGTTGGTAACTCCACAATGAAGTCCATAGAAATGGATCCCCACGGGCGGGACGGGGTGGGAAGAGGTTGCAACAGACCAGTTGGTGAGGAGCGAGGTGTTTTGCATCTTGCACAGACTTCACATGAAGTGACATAGTTTAAGACATCTTTCCTGTAAGTGGGCCACCAAAAGAAACGAGAAAGAAATTCTTGTGTCTTTAGAATTCCCCTATGCCCGGCTATCTTAGAATCGTGGATGAGTTGCAATACTCTCAATCTGACTGTTTCAGGTATATACAGACGTTGTCCCTGAATCCACACACCATTCTTAAAGACAAGACTTACGTCCCTTGGGGGTTGAGCCAACAAAGAATCCGCATGGTATGCTTCCTTGATGTCCTTAAGTAGGTCTTGATTATGAATCACTCCCAGGAATCTAGAGTCAGGAAGAATAGTCTTAGGAGGAGTAAGTGGACGTGTCTCTGCTGAATGAATCCTAGAGAGTGCATCAGCCTTTCCATTGCGCGATCCTGGTCTATAAGAAATGACAAAATTAAATTGGTTTAGGAAAAGATTCCAGCGAGCCTGGCGAGGAGTCAGGCACTTAGCCGACCTGATAAATTCAAGGTTACGATGGTCTGTCAGGACGACTATTTGCTGTGCAGCTCCCTGAAGAAGGTGTCTCCATTCCTTGAAGGCGGCAATAATGGCCAACAATTCTCTATTGCCCACATCGTAGTTCCTCTCAGCCGAAGACAACTGCTGGGAAAAGAAGGCACAGGGATGCAAGACATTCTTCTCACCTGTTCTCTGAGAGAGTATAGCTCCAACGGCACAGTCTGAAGCATCCACCTCTATTATGAAGGCAAGCTCGGGGTTGGGATGTACTAAGATAGGTGCGGTGGTAAATTTATCCTTTAAACAGGAAAATGCTTCCTGAGCTTGCGGGGTCCAGGAGAACCTAGACTGTTTCCGGGTAAGTTGGGTGATAGGTGACACTACCTCAGAAAAATTCTTAATGAAACGTCTATAGAAGTTGGCAAACCCGATGAAACGCTGCACCTCCTTCACATTTCTAGGAATTGGCCAATCCTTGATGGCTTGGGTCTTGCTTCCATCCATACTCATCCCTTGCGTAGATAGTACATACCCCAGAAATTGAATTTCGGTCCTATGAAATTCACATTTTTCAAGTTTGATGTAGAGATGGTTTTGTCTTAGGCGTTCTAAGACCATTCTCACATGTCCATGATGTTCCTCTGTGGAGTTAGAAAAAATTAGAATATCATCCAGATAAATCACCACAAATGTATCTAGGAGATCCCTGAAGATATCATTCACGAAGTGTTGGAAAGTGGCTGGGGCGGTACTCAGACCAAAAGGCATAACTAGATATTCAAAGTGTCCATAGCGTGACCTGAAAGCAGTCTTCCATTCATCCCCAGGCCTAATACGGACCAAGTTATAGGCCCCACGGAGATCCAGTTTAGAGAAAATTTTGGCATGCCGCACTCTCTCCAACAACTCAGGGATTAAAGGCAATGGATAACGGTTTCTAATAGTAAACCTTATTGAGTTCCCTATAGTCTATGCAGGGTCTCAGAGACCATCTTTCTTCTTCACAAAGAAGATGGGTGGCACCTGTCACGCTGTATAGCAGATATATATATGTGATGACAGTAATCTATATCAAAAGGGCAACATACAATATAACATGCGCATAGATATATGATAATATAGAATTACCTGACAGAATGTCCAGTGGGTCAATACGAATCCGTTATACGCTGTCTCCAGCTAGAGGGTGACCGGGGTCTATGCTGACCCTAAACTGGGGTCCTGAACTAATCCCTCTACCTGGAGGTACTGTTAAAGGTACAGAGGTCCAGGCCACCAGCGTAAACCCTGTCTCCTATCAATCCCTGCCAACTGTAATCTAGTCCTAAGAAGGACCCTGATTACCACCAAAGGGAATGAACAGGTAACGGTTAATGAACAGAAAGACATACAAGAAAGACAAGAAATAAAGTAAATAAAGTCTTACATACAACACTCACACACAGTAGGAACACCTAAGGTCTCAGAGATAAACTATAAGCTATAAGAGTAAAAACAACTAAGGAGCTCTTAGCTTAAGTATTCTCAGAACCGTCCAGTCTGCTAGACTACATGAATGCTTTCACCGGCGTCTAACACCCAGACTGGCAGGAATATAAAGGAAACTAATTAGAACATAATCAAAAGCAGCCGGCGAGGCTGGACCTAGTCTTAGCAAAGAGCTAGGTAAAATTAACTCTCTCATTACCAAACACAAAGAAACAGCAGCTCAGCTGTGAGAAGTCAGAATGTGCAATCGCGACGATCTTCGTGGCGATGCACCCATGACAGTACCCCCCCTTCTACGAGGGGCCTCCGGACCCTCATGACCAGGTCTGTCCGGGTAAGTTGTGTGAAAGGTCCGAACCAATCGATCTGCGTTAGCATCAGACGCAGGGACCCACGTCCTCTCCTCAGGACCATACCCCCTCCAATGAACTAAGTACTGAGGGGATCGGCGACTGAGACGTGAGTCAATGATTTTCGACCCATGAAATTCCACGTTATCATTGACTACCACTGAAGGAGAGGTAGAGGTGACGGTATGACTGGTGCCACATACTTTTTAAGTAATGACTTGTGAAACACATTATGAATTTTAAACGTAGGAGGGAGGTCCAGACGAAATGCCACAGGATTAATTATGGAACTGATCCTGTACGGCCCGATGAATCTGGGACCCAACCTCCAGGAGGAAACTTTAAGTTTTATATTCCTGGTAGACAACCAAACCAGATCGTTCACCTTCAGATCTAGACCAGAAACTCTCCTCCTATCAGCCATCCGTTTGTAACGGTTCCCCGTAACCTTCAGTCTTAAGCGATCTGGAACTATCAGTCTCCCTGGAAGTCCACAGGGGCGTCCCCCTGAGCCCCCAATACCTCCCCCTCAAGCTCAGAGCATACAGCTGACACTACAACTCCCTCCTGAGGAACAGGAACCGGATCATCCGTCTTCCCGGCCCCTGGAAAGTACGAGATAAGGCATCAGGAAGCAACTTTATTGAGCAGTCATATGCGCGATGAGGAGGTAACTCTTTACACCCCTCCTCTGAGAACATCTCCCCAAAGTCCTCCAGAAAAGGAGGCAAAGTCCTAGGCACAACCGCATCGATGACCGTGCTCATGCAGTTATTCCTGCAAAATTCACCCCACTGGCTTATCTTTCTGGATTGCCAATCAATCACTGGGTTATGTTTAGCCAACCAAGGAAGTCCCAACACAATAGGAGTAGGTAGACCCTCCAACACATAACAAGACAATTGCTCTTTATGTATTGCCCCTACTCGAAGATCTATGTTATGAACAGCTTGTACCAAGCTACCTTGACCGAGAGGTCTAGAATCAATAGAGACTATAGGGACTGGTTTGGCCAATACACTCAGTTGCATACCATGCACCTGGGCAAACCGAACGTCCACCAGATTAGCCCCGGACCCACTATCAAGAAAAACAGAAATCCTCTCAGTTCTAGTACCAATCACCACCTCCGCAGGCACGAGAAACTGAGAGGGATTTGGGGACGAAATACACACTCCCAGGTTAACTCCTTTGCTCAAAGAGGCCCGGGATGGACACCCCCCAACAAAATGTCCCTCTCTCCCGCAAAAGAAACACCTTCTAGTCTTGCGGTGCACCGCCGATTCCCTCCTACAAAATGATGTCCCTCCCAACTGCATGGGCTCCTCAGAACAGACCAGGGGAACCTCAGTATAAGGGACTTTAGTAGTAGGTGGAGTCATCACGGGAGGCGGAGTTACCTCGCGTCTTCCCCGAAGTCGTCTATCAATGCGAATAGCGAGGGCCATAGCAGCCTCCAGTGATGGAGGAGAATCATACTGAGCCAACACATCTTTTAATTTGTCAGACAACCCTTGACAAAACTGGCTCCTAAGAGCTGGGTCATTCCACTGAGTATCTGTTGCCCATCTACGGAACTCAGAAGAATATTCCTCCGCTGGACGATTTCCTTGCCGTATTTTACGTAACTTTGTTTCAGCAAGGGAGACTCGATCCGGATCATCATATACCAGACCCAGGGCAGTAAAAAATCGATCCACTGACTGGAGATCTGGGGAGCCTGGAGGAATAGAGAACGCCAAGATTGAGGGTCCCCTTGTAAGAGCGAGATAACAATTCCCACCCTCTGCTCTTCACTCCCAGATGACCGAGGCCGCAGCCGAAAGTACAATTTACATGCCTCCCGGAAGGTAAAAAATTTGTCCCGCCCACCAGTGAACCTGTCCGGGAGAGCAACCTTAGGTTCAGATCTGGTTTGCTCCGGGGGGGACAAAACCTTGGACTTAATGTCTGCAAACTCCATGGACAACCCTGCAACTGCCGGGCCAGCTGGGCTACTGGATCCATGACAGCTGGAGAGAATCTTTAGTATGGCCGGTGAAAATGTCACGCTGTATAGCAGATATATATATGTGATGACAGTAATCTATATCAAAAGGGCAACATACATATAACATGCGCATAGATATATGATAACATAGAATTACCTGACAGAATGTCCAGTGGGTCAATACTGAATCCGTTATACGCTGTCTCCGGCTAGAGGGTGACCGGGGTCTATGCTGACCCTAAACTGGGGTCCTGAACTAATCCCTCTACCTGGAGGTACTGTTAAAGGTACAGAGGTCCAGGCCACCAGCGTAAACCCTGTCTCCTATCAATCCCTGCCAACTGTAATCTAGTCCTAAGAAGGACCCTGATTACCACCAAAGGGAATGAACAGGTAACGGTTAATGAACAGAAAGACATACAAGAAAGACAAGAAATAAAGTAAATAAAGTCTTACATACAACACTCACACACAGTAGGAACACCTAAGGTCTCAGAGATAAACTATAAGCTATAAGAGTAAAAACAACTAAGGAGCTCTTAGCTTAAGTATTCTCAGAACCGCTCCAGTCTGCTAGACTACATGAATGCTTTCACCGGCGATCTAACACCCAGACTGGCAGGAATATAAAGGAAACTAAATTAGAACATAATCAAAGCAGCCGGCCGAGGCTGGACCTAGTCTTAGCAAAGAGCTAGGAAAATTAACTCTCTCATTACCAAACAAAAGAAAACAGAACGCTCAGCTAGTGAGAAGTCAGAATGTGCAATCGCGACGATCTTCGTGGCATGCACCCATGAAGCACCTGCGGGAGATGAAGAGGGGCATATGAAGCCCTTGGCTAAATTTTCGTCTATATAATCCTTCAAAGCTTTTAGCTCGGGCCCCGCTAGGGGGTAGATCTTACCAAAAGGTATCTCGGCTCCAGGCAATAATTCAATTGGACAATCATATGGACGGTGAGAGGAAGCTGATCAGCGTTCTTCTTGTCACATAAATCCACATAGTCCTGGTATACAGCTGGTAGTTCAGGGACTGACATGGTTCCTTTAGGAACAGAGCAAGCTGAAACTCCTTGACTCATCTGTTTCTCCGGAAAGTGTAATTCCTTGGTCTCCCAGTTAATCGTAGGATTCTGCGCCTGCAGCCATGGTAGCCCTAGAATAATGGGAAAGTGGGGAGAAGAGATAAGCAAAAAAGACATTTTCTCCTGATGATCTTTACCCATAAGGACCCTCAAAGGCTCTGTTTCTTGATCCACTGGTCCAGAAGTCAGTAGAGAGCCATCCACAGTCTCCATCTGTACTGGAGTAGCCTTCTTCACTGAACGTATCCCCTGTTTCAGAGCAAAGGAGATATCCATAAAATTTCCACTTGCTCCTGAGTCGATCATAGCAGAGCTAGACACCCAGACTGAGTCAACCCAGAGTTTGATGGAAAGGAAGCAATGAGAATTGTTTCTTTTACAACTCAGCTGGGACACCGCTGAGGAAACTTGAAAAATTGCAGCGTTTATACCGTCATCGTCCCCAGAACTAACAGAGTTTAAGTCCGAGAAATCAAGATCTCTTGCAGCAGATCTCTCTGGAGCCTGAGGCTCGGACATGACAGAGCTCCTCTCGCAACACTCACGAGCGAATGACTGCTGCAGTAGTCTTTACGAGAACGGCTGGGGCAGTTTATAATGAAGTAGCCCTGACTTACCACAGTAGAAACATAGATTTTCCGTTTATACGATGTTTCTTTGCTACTGAACGCTTACCTTGGCGCAAAGTTAACATGGCTGCTTCAGCTGTTGCACCTCGATTGGGGTCATCAAACACCTGCCCCATGGCTGAAATAAAAGCATCAAGGTGATTCAAACAATCATCCTCAGTCTCAATCAGAGGGTTTGCCCACATCAAAGCCTTATTGGTAAGCAACATGATTATAGTAAGCACTTTGGATCGTTCAGTGGGAAATTGTGAAGCATGTGCAGAGAAAAATAAATTGCATTGATTAATAAATCCCCTGAATTTCTCACGTTCACCGCCAAAACGAAAAGGAGGTAATTTGGGGATCCCAGAACTCGGGGTTATGGCAGGAGCCTGGGCTCGTTCCTCTAGAGCCTCAATCCTGGCTCGCAATTGTCCAAACACTTGCAAATTATGATTAGTGAGGTCCTGTAGGCTTGCAAAACGGGTTTTTAAAGTCTGTACATCTGAAAGGATTGTATCAGTCACTCCGCAAAGCTCCTTTATGCGGCCTCCATCTTCCAGATCTTTTAAGGCAGAAGTGCTGGAAGGAGAAGAGGAAAGGAAAAAAAACAAAACAAAAAAAAACAATAGTGTTTACCTGTGGTAACACTCCAGAGTAAAATTTTAAGGGAATGCGCTCACCTGGAAAGGTTGTGAGAAGTCACAACCACTGTCATCACATAAGGTATTAAACGGACATCTGATATCCACAGTCACAGCAGACACGGCTTTCCCAGACCCAGCAGACACTAACATTGGCTCCTGAATCTTGTCATGTATAGTGTACAGTTCCTATAGCGTCTTGTGCTTGGGTGCGAGGAAAACACAGGAGACATAGGTTGAAATGAAATGACTTGTATTACTTCATACAAGCATGCTGAAAAGTTCACACAGTTTACAGGAACAGCGACAGGAGACACAGCAGGCCAGAGTAACTTCAAGCACTACAATAAATCTCCAAAGCAGGTTCAGGATCTCTTCTCTGTACCGTAATTCCTCTGCAAACATGGATTCACCAAACAGCAGGTTTCCAGAGTCCAAAAGTGTTCCAAGGTTCCTCAGTAGGGAATAGCTGGAGTACAAGTCCAAGGTTTCAGGATCAGGTCACAGACTGACTGAGGCTTGATTCAGGAGCACTGATTGTTCAGCTGAGGCTGCTTAAGAAGCAAGAGGGAAGAATCAGGGCGGGAACATGAAAACTGGAAACTCCATATTAACTGAGGGCAAGAGCTGCAGAAAGACAGAAAGCAAAATGGCCGACGGAAAACTGAGTTTCAAGGAACATGTCAACAGAGACAAAGAACCTTACAAACAGGTATTTACAAAGTCCGTGGAGGGTTCTTGACGAAGAAGGGTAAGGTCCTGGTCCAGAACGGATGGTAGCAGGCTGGCTTCAGTGACCTTGTCACGGTCCACGGGTACGGATGGCTGATGGCGGAACGGGATGACACTTGCGCCAGTAATAGCTGAGATTGTCCAGGTTAGCCAGATACGGGTTAGCAATGATCTGAGGAGACAAACAGTATCAGCGAAGCACAGAGACTGCAGACGCAGCACAGACAGATCAGGAACAGAACCGGATGTAGCAATGATAGAACACGTTGCTCCGGCACTCCCCTAATGGTGGAGTGACCAGATATAGTACTGAGTGCGCAGCCATTGGTTAATTAGCTATTTCAAAAAATGCACGCTGCCCCTTTAAGAGATACGGTGGGCGCGGCCTCGCGTCCTAAGCAGACTATCTGGAGGCCTGCCAGCAGCGTGCCAGGAAGTGGAGGAGGACACAGGACACCGAGGAGCAGATGGGACAGGTGAGTGAGCAGAACGGAGTGCAGAGCCAGCGCTGGGACCGAGTGTAACACTATTTTTATTTTTGTAATTTACCATTAGCTGCTGCATTTTCCACCCTAGGCTTATACGCGAGTCAATAATTTTTCCCAGTTTTTTTGTGGCAAAATTAGGGGGGTCGGCTTATACAGGGGTATATACGGTAATACAAATTATTTAGTTGTCATGTGGAATGACCATACATACAGTGGTGAAAATATGTATTTGGATGCACTGCTGAATTTCCACTTTTTCCCACCTACAAACAATGGAGGGGTCTGCAGTAATTTTCTTAGTAGTTTCACTTGAACTGTGAGAAATATAATGTAAAAATAATCAAGAAAATAACATAGTATGATTTGTAAATAAATAATTAGCATTTTATTGCATGAACTAAGTATTTGATGCAATATAAAAATAGAAATTAATATTTGTTAGAAACCTTTTTTTGCAATTACAGATGTCAAATTTTTCATGTACTTCTTGACCAAGTTTGCTCCCAAGGCAGCATGGATTTTGGACCACTTCACCATACAGATGTTCTCCCGATTTTTGAGGTTTCATGGCTGTGTGACGGGGTAGGACACAGAGCAGGGACACCAGGCAAATAAACAATCTAATGAGATTAATAGGAACAGGGAACTAGGCAGCACAAATTAAGGTAATTCTGCAGCGTCCACAATGAGTCTACAGTGCGTCCACAGAAAAGGAGTAGCTCCGGGGAGCAACACGGCAATCTGACGACAAGAAAATAGAAATAGTCCTTGGATAAATTCAATGGATCCAGCAGATGAGAGACACAACACAGTCCCACGTGGCAGCTTCAAACAATAAGCACGGTCACCGGGATCTCGCCTCAGCATAAGATCACAGCTGTTAAGGTTCGAGTTCCCGCTGCTGCACAAGGGAGTCTCGAACCAGTCCTGCTGCGGTCCCCCATTCATCTCCAGCCGCAGTGGAGCTGCTCAGCAAAGACGTCGGTCCCAGCGTCTCACCCGGTCTAATGCTGTGCAGACAAGAAAAAAAGGTAGCACACTGTAGCGCTATAGCTTGCAAACACGGAAAATATATGAAAAGAATGATATGCAAAATATGAAAAATGAAGAATGATGCCATATGACGCCTTACAGAAGATATGAAAAAATTAGAAGTCTTAGGCATAAGAATGGCCAAATTAGTATGAGCCTGATAGCCACGTCAAGGCTCTTCTTCGTATACAGGTCCTAACTAATGCCAATCTCACTTAGAAAAGTCCTCTACCTGAGACTCCACCTGTGGTCACAGCTTTAATTACATCAGGTTCATTACCCCTCCACAGAGATGTAGATTTTTGTCTGAAGAGAGGATTCATATGTTCCCATGCAGACAGACTTTTCTAAGTGAGGATTGGCATTAGTTAGGACCTGATATACGAGAAGAGCCTTGACGTGGCTATCAGGCTCACATAATTTGGCCATCTTATGCGCTAAGACTTCTCAATTTTTCATATTTCTAAGGCAGTGATGCAATTCATTTTTCATATTTTTCATATTTTCATATTTCGTGTTTGCAAGCTATAGCGCTACAGTGTGCTACCTTTTTTTCTTGTATGTATATGAGTTGGTGACTCTAGATTTAGCACCTGTTCACACTGGATCTATGTTTGGATGTGCCGGTCAGTTTTTTGATATGTATTCATTTACCTTCTAACTGAGCACTCCACCTGTTGGTCAC
>JARQOD010012200.1:0-20598 GCA_033576555.1 Oophaga sylvatica | reverse complement strand
AAAAACTAAACAGCCTCATTGAAAGGATTCAAAAATTCAAAACTGATCCTGACTTTGTGAAACGTGAGAATATATTGCAGACCTCTGTTGAGAAATTTCAAACTAATCTTAAAGATCGTAAACACTCTCAGTTTCTGAGGGATTTAAACGACTTCAAAGAAAACAAGGCATATGAATATCAAACTGGGGTGCCAATAGAAGTCTCATCATCTGATATAGACACGTCAGACACTGAACGTACAGAGGTTTTCACTAGTTTCCAAGCCAGGGGTAAAACATCACGGGGTAGATGGCGGGCATCCAGGGGTCATCACAACAGACAGAGGGGAGGAGGAGGAAGAGGCACTCAGATGAGTTCAGGTTCTTATTCGGGTCCTTCTACATCTGGGTCATTGCAACCATCTTTTTTGGACAGAGGCCCCCCGATGGGATACGACTTGAGGAGGAGACCTCAATAGATCAAGGTCAGATTATCAATCTCTCTTCGTATATACCCTCAGGAGATGATTATTCATTATTAAGAAAGGGCCTGAATTTTGTACCCACAAATCCTTTTAATTGCTTTACCTGGGTGAAGGACCTGAACCTTTTTGGGCGTAATCTTAAATGGAAACTATTCTTTCATAGACATGATGTTGAACAGTGTAAAAGATTTGGTCTATCAGAAGAAGACTTAGAGAGCTTCCAAGTACTGACGAGTCTTCTTACTGAGGATAATCAACAAGGGGGGAAGGGCCCCTTTACGGATCTCAAAAAAAAGAGTACTAGGATGCCACCTATCACTGAGATTACAAGTGTGGATATTTTTATGAAATTGGTCGAGACGGACCTTTGCAAAATCCCACGTATGAATCAATGGAGTCAATCAAATCTTTCTTATGGTGAAAAACAGGCCCTGGAACGATTGGAAAAAAACAGGGACCTTATTATAAAAGCATCTGATAAAGGTGGTAATCTTGTGCTTATGGATCATTCAAAATATTTGAAAATGTGCCATCAACTCTTGTATGATTCAAATACCTATGAGATCCTTCAGGGGGACCCGACCCAAGTGTTTAGTGAGAAATTGAAAAGAATCTTAGACCAGGCACGGGAGAGAGATTTGATATCGGAAAATGAATTCAAATTTATGGCACCAGCCAATCCAGTTATACCTACCTTTTATGCCCTCCCAAAAGTGCATAAGGGCTTGGACCCTCTAAAGGGCCGCCCGATAGTAGCTGGCATTGACTCACTAACACAGAATTCAGGGGTCTATATAGATCAAATTTTAAGACCTTTTGTAACTTCTCTTCCATCCTATGTGAGGGATACCTCTCATCTTCTGGGTATCCTTGAGGGGATAACTGTAGAGACAAGTACGCTTGTTGCCTCAATAGATGTGGAAGCTCTTTATAGTAGTATCCCTCACAACTTTGGCATCATGGCTGTGACTCATTTCCTTAGGACAAGATCAGTCAACTGTTGGGAACACAATGACTTTGTGGAGGAGCTCCTCTCATTCACCCTTACCCACAATTACTTCCTCTTTGATAATAAGTACTTCCACCAGCTCAGGGGGACTGCAATGGGTAGTCCCTGTGCGCCCACTTATGCAAATGTCTTCCTGGGCTGGTGGGAGGAAACCCAAATCTTTGGGGGTGAGGAGGATTCTTGGTGGAGCCAATATATTTCCCTCTGGGCCAGGTATATCGATGATATTCTGGTATTTTGGTCTGGCCCAGAGGAGGGCTTCACCCGCTTTATTGAACATATCAATAAGAACAAAATTGGTCTCAGGTTTACATCAGAGTGTCATGCACGGAGTATTAATTTTTTGGATTTGACTATATCAAAAGAGGAAGATGGTAAAATCTGTACTAGCACATATAGAAAGCCCACAGCAACAAACAGTCTCCTTAGATGGACGAGTCATCACCCAGCACCCCTAAAAAAAGGAATACCTAAGGGTCAGTTTCTACGTATTAGAAGAAACTGTTCCGATCTAAGTACATACAATAGACAATCTAGGGATCTATATTCCAGATTTAGGAACAGGGGGTACCCGGATAATGTCCTGAATGGACCAATGAATTATGCTCGTTCCCTTAATAGGGAGACTCTGCTTACAAAGAAAACGCCTCAAAATGACAATCTATCAAATATGGTCAGACTGATTGGAACGTTTGACGCACAATCGGAAAGGGTCTATGAGATCGTCAAAAAACATTGGGACATCCTATTGGCAGATCCAGAGGTCAGAAAACTTATCCCTCCAAAGCCGAGCATAACATATAGGAGGGGACGGTCCATTGGGGATCGTCTGGTCCATAGTCTATATCAGAGGCCAATCAGGGCAGGAACCTGGCTTGATAGGAGACCGGTGGGTTTCTTTAGATGCGGTAATTGTTCAAGATGTAACATGATGACTCCAGGAAAATCATTTTCTAGTGCAGCTAGTGGTAGGATTTACCAGATTAGAGATTTCGGAAACTGTAGATCCTCGGGTTTGGTATATAAAGCCACATGCACCTGTGCTTTAGACTACATTGGTAAAACCAAAAGAGAACTTAGGGTGAGGGTTGGCGAACATCGCAATGATATCAGGAATAACAGGGATACTCCACTGGCTCGCCATATGAATGAGGGGGTAGAATTTCGGAAATTTCCTTCGCAATGATTGAACTAGTGAAGCCCAAAGTGAGGGGGGGAGATCTGGACAAACTTATCCTCAGACGCGAGGCTGAGTGGATATTCAGACTTCAATCCCTGAGTCCGAAGGGGTTAAATGAGGCTTTATCTTACGTTCCGTTTATTTGATTAAACCTGTTTGCGTTTTGTCTTCTGCTACTGCTTGGGTATTATGCCATTTTTAGGCCATCCCACCATGTGCATAATCTGCATGACCCCATTGATGGGCGCTATTATCAAGAGATCCAAGAAGCGATGTTTGCTTTTATATATTTTCTCTTTATTATAATTTCTTATGCTGTAAATTTACCTCGGATATAAAATCATGATTGCGGACATATATCTTATATTGTGGCAGGCTATGTATTCATTTTTATTTCTATTATTCAGGAGCGTTGTCACTAGTATCAAAGTACTCAAATATATAGTCCTTCTCTTAAATAAATGATCTGATGGCTTTATTTGTTGCTATTCATCTCTCCTCTTTTTCAAGCACGCAGAGAATTAGAATTGAATGGCTTTTTCCCTCCCCCTTATCTGCGTTCCACTATCTGGAACGCACACATTACTTTTGATCAGAGGGGCGGAAGTGGTCATCCCGCAGTGTATTATGGGCACTTCCGGTATAGCGGTAAAAATGAAGGGGAACACGCCGGTCTCAGCGTTATCTGTGAGGTAATATATTATCATTTTGAGCGGCATTTTCACCCGGTTTTGAATCCTCCCTGATTGCAAAGGGTGGAGCCTATCCTAAGGCGCTTATCAGCGGTGGTTATTTAAGTCCATACGTTACGGTGCCCTGTGTGTCATTATCTCTATGGCATCAGGCATCATGCATACCTCCTGAGGAACCGTTGCATCAACGGGGAAACGCGTCGGGGTCACCCAGCTCATGCTAAGTCTCAGCTATATACCTCTTTATTATATTACAGGCTATTATGCTGCCATATCTGTGATATTGATATATTAATGTGTTACCTGTGGCACTATTTCTTTTGCACTGTTACGGACTCTTTCCTATGAAAGATTCATTGTAGAATATCTCTGTGCATTATTATCTATATGGGTTTACAGATGCATGACATGGGCATTTTATTATCTATTTTGTGTTAGACACTGTTTAGTTCCAAGACTCCCTTCATTTCTCACTACCATAAATTGTTTTCCCACCTTTATCTAAGGGATTAATAGGGGAGATAGGGACAGCCTACGTTGAGTGGGGGCGCCAGATCGCTACTTTTAGGGTGCCAACCTCCACGGCAAGGTAGGCTATAGATCAGGAATAACTAGGGTGTCTGACAGAATAGCAATATCGGTATAAACGTTTAGTTATACCTTCACTGGGTTTTTGGTGTATTTTTAAAGGTATCGAAATAAAACTGTGTTTTTAAAGGAATACATGTACACACAGGGATCATAATGGGGCATATTTCTGCATGAATGGGATCATGTTTGGTCATATTTCTACATGAAGGGGATCACAATGGGGCATATTTCTGTATGAAGGGGATCACAATGGGGCATATTTCTGCATGAATGGGATCATGTTTGGGCATGTTTCTACATGAAGGGTATCATGATGGGGCATTTCTATATGAAAGGGATCTGATGGCATTTCGAGGGATCATGAGGGGCATATTTCTACATGAAGGGATCATGATGGGGCATATTTCTACATGAAGGGTATTGTTAAAAATGCTTAATTTCATATATTTTTCCAGGACTTGTTACCAGATGCGATACTTCTAAAGGAAATGTCACGTTTCTTATAAAAAAATTATAGTGGTTTATTGGACTGTTTACCAAAAAACATCATTACAGGAAAACATAAAATGAGTGAAATAGTTACGTAGATATTGTCCATTTGTCCATAGCAAAGCTTGTACACATCTTTCCTTGGTGTCCTGAATGGTAAAAATGACATTCTGTCTCTGTCAGGAGCGTCTTAGAGAAACAACACGTGGTTGCAGCTGTTCATTCATCATAGTCCTTGTCCCATCATGCATAGTGTCAGAGTAAAGTGTCTGTGGAGAGAGTGAGCAGAGCCCCCCCTTCATGTAGCCATTATATATACGTCCCTTAGATCACGTGGTCTCTGTATATGGAGATGCCACTTTACCATACAGAAATAGCATCTGTAATGTCAGCGATCGTTAACGTGCTTGGTACAGAATTGAGTGTATAAAGAATAAATCCATAACCAATAATTAATATTTAACAATTCCCCCTTTTGAGGGTGACAGACATTAATTGGAACCCTCAAAGTAGAGAAGTTCATCTTTAGGATAATCAGATCTTCTTTCTTCTTTTTCTTCTTTTTTGGCAAAAATATTTAATTTCCATAATAATAATAATAATCATAATAATATCAGATTATTGTTATATGCACTCAATAACATAATGATGTGAATTCATGTTATGGTAAGCCGTGACCAATATTCATATAAATATATATATTATACTTTCCTAAACCTAAATTGAAGCATCTCGGTCCAGTCATCATCATCTGATGTCATCTGGTCTTCATGTTGACGTCTTGTTCTTGATTCTTTGAAAACACAGTCTTTATACGATAATTCCTTTGAAATAACATGTAGATATTGTGGAGACCGTGTGTCATGTGTCCATCAAAGTCCATAAATTCAAATGTTGATAAGAAAACAAAGTTCACATTAGCATCATAGGATCATCGTCCTCTGCCATTGTGTCTGTCAGTGGTGGATACTGCGATCGTGGCTGTCAGTGGTGAATACTGCAGTTGTGTCTGTCAGTGGTGAATACTGCAGTTGTGGCTGTCGGTGATGAAATGAATTGTAATTGACACAGTCTATTATTACTCAGACATCATATAGCCTTTTTACCTTCTGGAACTTCGGCTTTTTCTTCTTGCAACTTTTTAAAATTACTTGAATTTAGAAATATGAAAAGTCTTTATTAACGTAATTCCAATATCTTGCTTGAAGTCTTCATTCCCTATTCTATACCAAATCTGGTAATTTTCCTAACCTATAATATCACAGCGTACCATAGCAATCAGTAATATCCATAGAATTATTATCAGAATAGTAATATGAAATTCATGTTTGTGTAGTGAAACAATAATAAATGTTAATGCATTATTAACCATATTCTTCATGAGACAGAACATTTTTATGTCATTGGTGTAATTACCTTTTCAACCCATAGATGTCAGTGTGTTTTTCATGTAACAAGTGTTTCCATCTTTATTACTAAAACTTTATTAATGGAATATATTTATTAGACCAATAATAGGTAAGAATGTATAGCCATGAACCAAAATGTGAATATGAGTGAATGAATGAATGAATGAATTATTGCATTTACTCAGAATTAGAACATTTTCTTCTAATGAACCGATATCTTCACTATATTTAATGAAGCAATATTCTTGTACTAGACATTACTTTATTAAATATTGATGTTTCTTGATTGATATAAAAAGTAAAAATTAAGAATGAAAAATAGAGATAAAAAAAGAATAAATAAAAATGAAAAATAAGAATAAAAACAAAAATAAGAATAAAAAATAAAAATAAGGCCTTTATATGTTTATGACAAATGCTGAGTAGTTATGTTCTCAGTAACACATACCCTTAATATTTCCATTATCTGGATGATTTCATATTTGTCATAACCTTGTGTTACCAAAATATTCATATTATGCAACTTTGCATGTAATCCCCTTCTTAGTGTAAAGAAATGACTCTTTATAATACTTAATGTTATTATCTGTAGTAGTTATACCATTGTAACTTTTTATAGTCTTTAAAATGTGTGAAGAAGAGGTGATGATGAAATGTGATGATGTATTCAAGATCAAAAACACATTTCCCCCTTAATACCAAAAAATATTATTTTGTGAAATAATTGATTTATCAAAACCAAAATGAAAAAAATAATTGTTTTATAAATTATTTATGTAACTTCTGTTTTAGCTTTATACCATATATTTGTCTGAAGATGTGTACCATCTATGTAACCATTAAAAATAAAAATAACATTGAATATCATAAAATTATCCTTTGGGAAAAAGGAAAAATAATAATCTAAATGTAGATTTTCTTGATAAACCATTTTGATGTGTGATTATACTTATCTACTATTAACAAAAAAATAATAATTACTAAAGGAATATATGTTGAGTAGATAATATTTCATTATGCATCTTAATATTCTAATTGAACTGATTTGTATTATTTTTTTTAAAAACAAGTTGTTGTTTTTCTCGCATACCATGAATTGTGATACTTCTTTCATACATCACACGTACATTTTCTCTTAGCAGCTGCTCATACACGCATCTGTCATCTGTCACTCAGACTGTGACACGGATAAGTTCACACCACAAGTTCCTCATACAAAAAGGTAGGAATATTAACCCAAATAATTGTATCTTAATTATCAATGCGCATTGTAAACTACTAAATTTAATATTTTAATATTTCTTTGAATATTCCCCAAATACACATAACAAACTTTGTGAACCATTTATAGATAGAAAGACTCATAAGAAAATTAGTTATGAGCTGTATCTATATTTTGTGCAAGGTTTGCAACTGAAATTGAACCCTGTAACTTAAGAGGCCTAAAGAAAAATTCTTTGACTTGCAAAGGCCGAGCTCACAGAAGCTATAAGAGCTTTAAGTTGCAACCACTGAAATAGGGGTATATGGTAGCCTTATTATTAGAACAGTTTGAATGTCACATGTGTGACTGTCATGCAGTAAGAACATATTGCCATGCAAATAAATAACTTCAAAATGTTAGCAACACACAAAAACTAAATTTAGATTCAGTTAGTTATATATTATTTCCTTTTAAGTGTTAAATATATAAAAACATGCAGTTATTACAAATTCCTGTGTAAATAAAGGAATAAATCCATGTAAGAGAATTTTTCCCGATTAAATCCTACTTTGAAGTGAAAATTCTAAGGAACAATAAGAGATAAGGTTAATATCATATACAGAAACAAAACAATTGCAATGTCTTATACATATATGTATTGGCTTTAATGTAATTCTAAATATTTTCTGTAGTATATTTTAATTATATCACTATAGATATAGATATACAGTTATACAATCTCTACTTATACAAGTATAGTATATATACTGTATGAATATATATATATCTACAAAAACTGTAGAACTACAGAATTATATTTATAAAATAATTACAAATAACTGAATAATATATTGTATAATACTTTTACACAACATATAATTTCATTTTCAGTCAATTCCTAAACCAAATCTATTTCTTTGTCAAAGATGTCCTGGAAAGCTCTTTTATCATTCCTTTTTTTAATGATTGTTTGAGCAGCTCCGATAATGAGCTGTAAACTGAAGACTCAACTATGTCTCTTTGAAGAATCATCTGTTCCTGTCTTTCAGTGTCCGCCATTTGTCTCTTTACAGAGAGGTCTGAACTTTGAATTATTAACTCTTTCTGCAAAGCGGACTCTTGGATTTTTTTATAGGGCTTATAACTAATATGTAATTTCCTCCGTATGTCATAGATTTGATTCCGGGGATGACTCAGTTTAGGAGATTTTGACACTGGCTTTTGAAAAGATCTTACTCTGTCTGTTTGATTTATTTTCCTATCACGATTCTCATGTTTTCTAGCAAAATCAAGGGATTGCGCACATTCAAATAAAGTATCTTTTTGTGACGCAATAACACGAGATACAGAATTTAGGAATCCAAATTTGTCCACAAAATACTTTATCATTGATTGTGTTTTTACATTGGTAATTAGAGTTTTGTACAACCTTTCAAATATGGACATGAATGTAAAAGTACATTCTTTCCGACCAATCCTTAACCCCTTCAAGACCCAGCCTATTTTGACCTCAAAGACCTTGCCATTTTTTGCAATTCTGACCAGTGTCCCTTTATGAGGTAATAACTCAGGAACGCTTCAACGGATCCTAGCGATTCTGAGATTGTTTTTTCGTGACATATTGGGCTTCATGTTAGTGGTAAATTTAGGTCGATAATTTTTGCGTTTATTTGTGAAAAAAATGGAAATTTGGCGAAAATTCTGAAAATTTTGTAATTTTCAAATTTTTAATTTTTATTCTGTTAAACCAGAGAGTTATGTGGCACAAAATAGTTAATAAATAACATTTCCCACATGTCTACTTTACATCAGCACAATTTTGGGAACAACATTTTTTTTTGTTAGGAAGTTATAAGGGTTAAAAGTTGACCAGCGATTTCTCATTTTTACAGCAAAATTTACAAAACCATTTTTTTTAGGGACCACCTCACATTTGAAGTCACTTTGAGGGGTCTATATGGCAGAAAATACCCAAAAGTGACACCTTTATAAAAACTGCACCCCTCAAGCTACTCAAAACTACATTCAAGAAGATTATTAACCCTTCAGGTGCGACACAGGAACTAAAGCAACGTGGAAGGAAAAAATGGACATTTTAATTTTTCCAACAAAAATTTTTTTTTAGCATCAATTTTTTCATTTTTACATGGGCATCAGGATAAAATGGATCCTAAAATTTGTTGGGCAATTTCTCCTGAGTACACAGATACCTCATATGTGGTCATAAACCACTGTATGGGCGCACGGCAGGGCTCAGAAGGGAAGGAGCGCCATTTGACTTTTTGAATGGAAAATATGCTGGAATATTTAGCGGTTGCCATGTCGCATTTGGAGAGTTCCTGTGTGCCTAAACATTGGAGCTCCCCCACAAGTGACCCCATTTTGGAAACTAGACCCCCTAAGGAACTTATCTAGATGCATAGTGATCACTTTGAACTCCCAGGTGCTTCACAAATTGATCTGTAAAAAAAAGAAAGTACTTTTTTTTCACAAAAATTTTCTTTTAGCCTCAGTTTTTTCATTTTCACATGGGCAACAGTATAAATTGGATCCTAAAATTTGTTGGGCAATTTCTCCTGAGTACACAGATACCTCATATGTGGTCATAAACCACTGTTTGGGCGCACGGCAGGGCTCAGAAAGGAAGGAGCGCCATTTGACTTTTTGAATGGAAAATATGCTGGAATATTTAGCGGTTGCCATGTCGCATTTGGAGAGTCCCTGTGTGCCTAAACATTGGAGCTCCCCCACAAGTGACCCCATTTTGGAAACTAGACCCCCTAAGGAACTTATCTAGATGCATAGTGAGCACTTTGAACCCCCAGGTGCTTCACAAATTGATCCGTAAAAAAAAGAAAGTACTTTTTTTTCACAAAAATTTTCTTTTAGCCTCAGTTTTTTTCATTTTCACATGGGCAACAGTATAAATTGGATCCTAGAATTTGTTGGGCAATTTCTCCTGAGTACACAGATACCTCATATGTGGTCATAAACCACTGCTTGGGCGCACGGCAGGGCTCAGAAGGGAAGGAGCGCCATTTGACTTTTTGATTAGAAAATATGCTGGAATATTTAGCGGTTGCCATGTCGCATTTGGAGAGTCCCTGTGTGCCTAAACATTGGAGCTCCCCCACAAGTGACCCCATTTTGGAAACTAGACCCCCTAAGGAACTTATCTAGATGAATAGTGAGCACTTTGAACTCCCAGGTGCTTAACAAATTGATCCGTAAATAAAAGAAAGTACTTTTTTTTCACAAAAATTTTCTTTTAGCCTCAGTTATTTTCATTTTCACATGGGCAACAGTATAAATTGGATCCTAAAATTTGTTGGGCAATTTCTCCTGAGTACACAGATACCTCATATGTGGTCATAAACCACTGTTTGGGTGCACGGCAGGGCTCAGAAAGGAAGGAGCGCCATTTGACTTTTTGAATGGAAAATATGCTGGAATATTTAGCGGTTGCTATGTCGCATTTGGAGAGTCCCTGTGTGCCTAAACATTGGAGCTCCCCCACAAGTGACCCCATTTTGGAAACTAGACCCCCTAAGGAACTTATCTAGATGCATAGTAAGCACTTTGAACCCCCAGGTGCTTCACAAATTGATCCGTAAAAAAAAGAAAGTACTTTTTTTTCACAAAAATTTTCTTTTAGCCTTAGTTTTTTCATTTTCACATGGGCAACAGTATAAATTGGATCCTAAAATTTGTTGGGCAATTTCTCCTGAGTACACAGATACCTCATATGTGGTCATAAACCACTGTTTGGGCGCACGGCAGGGCTCAGAAGGGAAGGAGCGCCATTTGACTTTTTGAATAGAAAATATGCTGGAATATTTAGCGGTTGCCATGTCGCATTTGGAGAGTCCCTGTGTGCCTAAACATTGGAGCTCCCCCACAAGTGACCCCATTTTGGAAACTAGACCCCCTAAGGAACTTATCTAGATGCATAGTGAGCACTTTGAACTCCCAGGTGCTTCACAAATTGATCCGTAAATAAAAGAAAGTACTTTTTTTTCACAAAACTTTTCTTTTAGCCTCAGTTATTTTCATTTTCACATGGGCAACAGTATAAATTGGATCCTAAAATTTGTTGGGCAATTTCTCCTGAGTACACAGATACCTCATATGTGGTCATAAACCACTGTTTGGGCGCACGGCAGGGCTCAGAAGGGAAGGAGCGCCATTTGACTTTTTGAATGGAAAATATGCTGGAATATTTAGCGGTTGCTATGTCGCATTTGGAGAGTCCCTGTGTGCCTAAACATTGGAGCTCCCCCACAAGTGACCCCATTTTGGAAACTAGACCCCCTAAGGAACTTATCTAGATGCATAGTGAGCACTTTGAACCCCCAGGTGCTTCACAAATTGATCCGTAAATAAAAGAAAGTACTTTTTTTTCACAAAAATTTTCTTTTAGCCTCAGTTTTTTTCATTTTCACATGGGCAACAGTATAAATTGGATCCTAAAATTTGTTGGGCAATTTCTCCTGAGTACACAGATACCTCATATGTGGTCATAAACCACTGTTTGGGCGCACTGCAGGGCTCAGAAGGGAAGGAGCGCCATTTGACTTTTTGAATGGAAAATATGCTGGAATATTTAGCGGTTGCCATGTCGCATTTGGAGAGTTCCTGTGTGCCTAAACATTGGAGCTCCCCCACAAGTGACCCCATTTTGGAAACTAGACCCCCTAAGGAACTTATCTAGATGCATAGTGAGCACTTTGAACCCCCAGGTGCTTCACAGAAGTTTATAACGCAGAGCCGCGAAAATAAAAAATCATTTTTTTTTCTCAAAAAATGATTTTTTAGCCCACTGTTTTTTATTTTCACAATGGTTACAGGAGAAATTGGACCCCAAAAGTTGTTGTCCAGTTTCTCCTGAGTACGCTAGTACCCCATATGTGGGGGGGAACCACTGTTTGGGCACACGTCAGGGCTCGGAAGGGATGTAGTGAGGCTTTGAAATGCCGACTTGATGGAATGGTCTGCGGGCATCTTGTTACGTTTGCAGAGCCCCTGATGTGCCTAAACAGTAGAAACTCCCCACAAGTGACCCCATTTTGGAAACTAGACCCGGCAAAGAACTTATCTAGATGTGTGGTGAGCACTTTGAACCCCCAAGGGCTACACAGAAGTTTATAACGCCCGGGCATGAAAATAAAAAAATCATATTTTTTCCACAATCAGGATCTTTTAGTCCCCAATTTTTTTATTTTTCCAAGGGTAACATGAGAAATTAGACCCAAAAGTTGTTGTCCAATTTGTCCTGAGTATGCTGATGTCCCATATGTGGGAGAAAACTACTGTATGGGCACACGTCGGGGCTCGGATGGGAAGTAGCGACGTTTTGAAATGCCCACTTGATGGAATGGTCTTCGGGCGTCATGTTACGTTTGCAGAGTCCCTGATGTGCCTAAACAGTAGAAACTCCCCACAAGTGACCCCATTTTGGAAACTAGATCCCCCAAGGAACTCCTATAGATGTGTGATAAGCACTTTGAATCTCCAAGTCCTTCACAGAAGTTTATAACGCAGAGCCGTGAAAATATAAAATCATTTTTTTTCCACAAAAATAATTTTTAGTCCCCAATTTTTTTTCCCAATGTTAACAGGAGAAATTAGAACCCCCAAAGTTGTTGTGCAATTTTTCCCGAGTACGCTGATACCTCATATGTGGGGATAAACCACTGTTTGGGCATACGTCGGGGCTTGGAATAAAGGGAGCACTGTTTGACTTTTTGAACGCAAAATTTGCAGGAATCAATGGTGGCTCCATGTCGCGTATGGAGACCCCCTGATGTGCCTAAATAGTGGAAACCCCTCAATTCTAACTCCAACCCTAACCCCAACACACCCCTAACCCCAACCCTAACCCCTACACACACCTAACCCTAATACAAACCCTAATCATAACCCTAACGCCAACACATCCCTAACCCTAATCCCAACTCTAACCATAAACCTAACTACAAGCCTAACCCTAATTCCAACCCTAACCCTAATTCCAACCCTAACCCTAATTCCAACCCTAACCCAAATTCCAACCCTAACCGTAATTCTAACCTTAACCCTAATGCTAACCCTAACCCTAGTTCTAACCCTAAGGCTGGGTTCATATTGCGTTTTACCAGCCCGTTCAACACGTAGCGGTGACCGGCTGGTAACGGTATAGCATAACGCGATCGCGTTATGCTATACCCGCTAGCGCAGATGAATCAGTAGATAATCAGCCGCGGATCCGCAGCAAAATCCGCCGCGGATCTGCAGCGAATCAGCAGCGAAATCCGCCGCGGATCAGCAGCGAAATCAGCCACGGATCAGCAGCGAAATCAGCCGCGGATCAGCAGCGAAATCAGCCGCGGATCAGCAGCGAAATCCGCTGCGGATCCACAGCGAATCAGCAGCAAAATCAGTCACGGATCAGCAGCGAAATCCGCCGTGGATCAGCAGCAAAATCAGCCGCGGATCCGCAGCGAATCAGCAGCGAAATCCGCCGCGGATCAGCAGCGAAATCCGCCGCGGATCAGCAGCGAAATCAGCCGCGGATCAGCAGCGAAATCAGCCGCGGATCAGCAGCGAAATCAACCGCGGATCAGCAGCGAAATCCGCTGCGGATTCGCATCGAATCAGCAGCAAAATCAGTCGGGGATCAGCAGCGAAATCCGCCGCGAATCAGCAGCAAAATCCGCCGCGGATCAGCAGCGAAATCAGCAGCGGATCAGCAGCGAAATCAGCCACGGATCAGCAGCGAAATCCGCTGCGGATTCGCAGCGAATCAGCAGCAAAATCAGTCGGGGATCAGCAGCGAAATCCGCCGCGAATCAGTAGCGAAATCCGCCGCGAATCAGCAGCGAAATCAGCCACGGATCCGCCGCGGATCAGCAGCGACATCCGCCGCGGATCAGCAGCGAAATCCGCCGCGGATCAGCAGCGAAATCCGCCGCGGATCAGTAGCGAAATCCGCCGCGAATCCGCAGCGAAATCCGCCGCGGATCAGCAGCGAAATCCACCGCGGATCAGCAGAGAAATCCGCCGCGGATCAGCAGCGAAATCAGCCGCGGATCAGCAGCGAAATCAGCCGCGGATCAGCAGCGAAATCAGCCGCGGATCAGTAGCGAAATCAGCCGCGGATCAGCAGCGAAATCCGCCGCGGATCAGCAGCGAAATCCGCCGCGGATCCGCAGCGAATCAGCAGCAAAATCAGCCGCAGATCCGCAGCGAATCAGCAGCAAAATCAGCCGCGGATCAGCAGCGAAATCCGCTGCGGATCCGCAGCGAATCAGCAGCAAAATCAGTCGTGGATCAGCAGCGAAATCCGCCGCGGATCCGCAGCGAAATCCGCAGCGGATCAGCAGCGAAATCCGCAGCGGATCAGCAGCGAAATCCGCCGCGAATCAGCAGCGAAATCCGCCGCGGATCAGCAGCAAAATCCGCTGCGGATTCGCAGCAAAATCAGTCGCGGATCTGCAGCGAAATCAGTCGCGGATCCGCAGCGAAATCAGTTGTGGATCCGCAGCGAAATCCGCCGTGGATCAGCAGCGAAATCCGCCGTGGATCCGCAGCGAAATCCGCTGCGGATCAGCAGCGAAATCAGCCGCGGATCAGCAGCGAAATCAGCCGCGGATCAGCAGCGAAATCCGCCGCGGATCTGCAGCGAAATCCGCCGCGGATCCGCAGCGAAATCCGCCACACGTTGCGGATTTTGCTGCGGATCCGCGGCGTATTTTGCTGCGGATCCGCGGCGGATTTCGCTGCTGATCTGCGGCGGATATCGCTGCGCATCCACGGCTGATTTCGCTGCTGATCCGCCGCGGATCAGAAGCGAAATCCGCCGCGGATCCGCAGCAAAATACGCCGCGGATCTGCAGCAAAATCCGCAACGTGTGCACAGGGCCTAATAGGAAAAAAAAAAAAAAAAAAATCTTTATTTTTTTTATTTGTCCCTACCTATGATAAAGGGGGGGTTCATTTACTTTTTTTTATTTTGATCACTGTGACAGTTTATCACAGTGATCAAAATAAATTTTTGGACACTGGGGGGCGCACTGCGCATGCGCCGGCCGGCGGGCGCACTGCGCATGCGCCCGCCATTTTCCAAGATGGCGGCGCCCATGAAGAGGCCCGGGCGGACGCCGGGACCGATCCAGGGACATCGGTGGATCGGGAGAGGTGAGTAGGGGGGTCGGATGGTTAGGGGGGGGATCGGAAGGTGGGGGCACCGGAGCAAAGGAGGAGGGGAGCTGTTAGTGACGGCGGTGACCGATCGCTGCCATCTTTCGGTGGCGGCGGCCGATCGCCGCCGTGACTCGGTGTGGGGGGGTCAGGTCTCGGTGTCCAGCCATGGCAGATGCTATTGCAGCATCGGCCATGGCTGGATTGTAATATTTCACCAATTAAATTGGTGAAATATTACAGATTGCTCTGATTGGCTGTTTCACTTTTAACAGCCAATCAGAGCGATCGTGGCCACTGGGGGGTTAAGCCAACCCCCCTGTGGTGAAGCACAAAGGGTCCTGTAACTGCGGGTCGGGTGACCTTTGAGTGACCCCGGTCTCCCGGCCCGCAGGAACGCGATCCTTTCATGACGCAGGGTATGCGTCATAGGTCGGAATGGCACCGACTTTCATGACGCATACGCTGTGTCAAAGGTCGGGAAGGGGTTAATTTTTGAAGAATCTCAATATCTGGACAATTTTCATTTAAGGCACAGAAAATCAGAATTTTCAGTCTGTCTTTATCATCTAGATCTCCATGTAATTCATTATCAAAACTCAACTTTAATTTTAAACGTCTGGAAAAGGTTGCAGGAAGCCACAATTTAAATAATTGATTTTTCTCATCATTACTTAAATCAAGCTTGTCAATAAAGCTTTCGAAGATTTCAGAATTTCTGCATACATGGATTTTGTTATCATATGCAGGAATGATTTTGCATAATTTTAACAAATTTTTCCTAACTTTGATTTGGAGTTGGGCCTGTGAATTGTCTTCTATTTTTGGTGGCCTTTGTACATCCGTCTCTCGTACGTCATCTGCATCAGTTCTGAAGTCTCCTCCATGTTCCCTCCTACATCAGTTCTGAAGTCTCCTCCCATGTTCCCTCCTACATCAGTTCTGAAGTCTCCTCCTATGTTCCCTCCTACATCAGTTCTAAAGTCTTCTCCCACATTTCCACCATCTTTTTTTACGTCATCAGAGACAAGGTCACCTTGAGTAGCCATTACAGACACATGTCCCACGTGTTGCTCAATTTCCTCATTACAGTCAATTTCGGGAACATCACTAGTATCTTCTGACACTATTTCTACACAGTCATTTTTAGATTTCTCTAATACAAACTTGTGAAATACATGAACCAACTGTAATATGTTTTTCAATTTCTCTCTTTCTCTATTAAAGGACACCAGCTTAGATTCTAGCTTTAGATTTTCCATTTCACATTCTGCATATAAGCTGAGCCATAAAACTTCTAAATTAGACTGATCTACAGACATAAATTTCAGTCTACTTTGCTTAGAAAAAGAAGTAATGACATCCATATTTCTTACCTTGAAATATCTCAGCTTGTAGCTCCTTTCTTGAACAATGGCCTCTTGTCATCAGCACGTCTGATTCCTGTAATACGTCTGGCAACTCTTAGTCCTCATTCATAGGTTCTTTCTTGATCCTGAAATATCGTAATGTGATTTCTTTGACGACTTGCACATCTGACATAATTTTCCTTCTATTCCTCCTCCCCTTGCAAGTTATCAAAAATTCACACTCTAAAAATCAAGTGTGACTGGCTGGCTCGCCAAAATGTTAAAGATGCTTAATTTCATATATTTTTCCAGGACTTGTTACAGTGCGGATACTCAAAGGAATTCACGTTTCTATAAAAAAATATAGTGGTTATTGGACTGTTTTACAAAAACTCATTACAGGAAAACATGAATGGTGAATATTACGTAATATTGTCCATTGTCATAGCAAAGTGTACAATCTTCTGTGTCCTGAATGGTAAAAATGGACATTTCTGTCTGTCAGGAGCGTCTTAGAAAACACGGGTTGCAGCTGTTCTTCATGAAGTCTTGTCCATCATCATATGTCAGAGTAAAGTGTGTGAGAAGTGAGCGAGCCCCCCCTTCATGTAGCTTTAAAAGTCTAGATCAGATGGTCCTATATTTCTGCCACTTACATAGTGATCTAATGTGCATTCTCTACAGAAGGGATACATGATACTTCTATTCATTTGAAAGTATCATGATGGCAATTTCTACATGAAGATCATGAGATATTCTCATGAGAGGACATGATGGCAATTTCTATAAAGGATCATGATTGGCATATTTCACATGAAGGGATCATGATGGGCAATTTCTACATGAAGGATCATGATGGCATTTCTCATGAAGGGATCACATATGGGGCATATTTCTCATGAAGGGAATCACAATGGGCAATTTCTGATGAAGGATCATGTTTGGGCATTTCTACATGAAGGTATCATGATGGGCATTTCTAATGAAAGGGATCATGATTGGGCATATTTCTACATGAGGAGGATTCATGATGGGGCATTTCTATATGAAAGGGATCATGATGGGCATATTTCTACATGAAGGGGATCATGATGAGGCACATTTATATGAAGAGATCATGATGGGGCATATTTCTACATGAGGGGATCACATGAGGGCATATTTCTGCATGAAGGGGATCATGATGGGGCATATTCTCATGAAGGGGATCATGATGGGAATTTCTACTGAAAGGGATCATGATGGGGCATATTTCTACATGAAGGGGATCATGATGGGGCATATTTCTGCATGAAGGGATCATGATGGGCATATTTCTGCATGAAGGGATCATGATGGGACATATTTCTACAGAAGGGGATCATGATGGGGCATATTTCTGATGAAGGGATCATAAGGGCATTTCTACATGAAGGGGATCATGATGGGGCAATTTCTGCATGAAGGGATCAGATGGGGCATATTTCTACATGAAGGGATCATGATGGGGCATTTCTACATGAAGGGACATGATGGGCAATTTCTCATGAAGAGGATCATGATGGGCATATTTCTGCATGAAGGGATCATGATGGGGCAATTTCTACATGAAGGGGATCATGATGGGGCATATTTCTACATGAAGGGATCATGATGGGCAATTTCTCATGAAGGAATCATGATGGGGCATTTCTCATGAGGGATCAATGGGCATATTCTGCATGAAGGGGATCATGATGGGCATATTTCTGCATGAAGGGATCATGTGGGCATATTTCTACATGAAGGGATCATGATGGGGCATATTTCTACATGAAGGGGATCATGATGGGCATATTTCTACATGAAGGGATCACAATGGGGCATATTTCTGCATGAAGGGAATCACATGGGGCATATTTCTGCATGAATGGGATCATGTTTGGGCATGTTTCTTCATGAAGGGTATCATGATGGGGCATTTCTATATGAAAGGGATCATGATGGGGCAATTTTATAGGGTCTGAAGAGGCATTTTCTACAGAGATCATGATGGGGCATTTCTATATGAAAGGGATCATGATGGGGCATATTTCTACATGAAGGGATCATGATGAGGCACATTTCTGCATGAAGAGATCATGATGGGGCATATTTCTACATGAGGGGATCACAATGGGGCATATTTCTGCATGATGGGATTCACTGAATGGGCATATTTCTGCATGAAGGGATCATGATGGGCAATTTCTACATGAAGGGATCATGATGGGCATATTTCTACATGAAGGGGATCATGATGGGGCATATTTCTGCATGAATGGGATCATGATGGGGCATATTTCTGCATGAAGGGATCATGATGGGCATATTTCTACAGAAGGGATCAATGGGGCATATTTCTGATGAATGGGATCATGGGGCATTTCTACATGAAGGGATCATGATGGGCATTCTCATGAAGGGATCATGATGGGGCATATTTCTACATGAAGAGGATATGATGGGCATTTCTAATGAAGGGATCATGATGGGGCAATTTCTGCATGAAGGGATCATGATGGGCAATTCTGCATGAAGATCATGATGGGGCAAATTTCTACATGAAGGGGATCAGATGGGGCATATTCTCATGAAGGGATCATGATGGGCATATTCTACATGAAGGGGATCATGATGGGCATTTCTATGAAGGGATCATGATGGGCATATTTCTCATGAAGGGGATCATGATGGGGCAATTTCTCATGAAGGGATCATGAATGGGCATATTTCTGCATGAAGGGATCACAATGGGCATATTTCTCATGAAGGGATCATGATTGGGCATATTTTTCATGAAGGGGATCATAATGGGGCATATTTCTGATGAAGGGATCATATGGGGCATATTTCTGCATGAATGGGATCATGATGGGCATATTTCTACATGAAGGGATCATGATGGGGCATTTCTACATGAAGGGATCATGATGGGGCATTTCTAATGAAATGGGATATCATAGATTGGGGCAATATTTCTACATGAAGGGGATCATGATGGGGCATATTTCTACATGAAGGGATCATGATGGGGCATATTTCTACATGAAGGGGATCATGATGAGGGCACATTTCTGCATGAAGAGATCATGAGGATCTCATAGAATGGGGCATATTTCTACATGAGGGGATCACAATGGGGCATATTTCTGCATGAAGGGAATCACAATGGGGCATATTTCTGCATGAATGGGATCATGTTTGGGCATATTTCTACATGAAGGGGATCATGATGGGGCATATTTCTACATGAAGGGGATCAGATGGGGCATTTCTGCATGAAGGGATCATGTTGGGGCATTATTTCTACATGAGGGGATCACATGATGGGCAATTTCTGCATGAAGGGAATCACAATGGGGCATATTTCTACATGAGATGGATCATGTTTGGGCATTTCTACATGAAGGGTATCATGATGGGGCATATTTCTAATGAATGGGGATCATGATGGAGCACATTTCTGCATGAATGGATCATGATTGGGCATATTTCTACATGAAGGGGATCACAATGGGGCATATTTCTGTATGAAGGGATCACAATGGGGCATATTTCTGCATGAATGGATCATGTTTGGGCATGTTTCTACATGAAGGGATCATGATGGGGCAATTTCTAATGAAGGGATCATGATGGGGCATATTTCTGCATGAAGGGGATTATGATGGGGCATTTCTTACTGAAAGGGATCATGATGGGGCATATTTCTACATGAAGGGATCAAATGGGCAATTTCTGCATGAATGGATCATGTTGGGCATATTTCTACATGAAGGGATCACAATGGGCATATTTCTCATGAATGGATCATGTTTGGGCATGTTTCTACATGAAGGGATCATGATGGGGCATTTCTAATGAAGGGATCATGATGGGGCATATTTCTCATGAAGGGGATCATGATGGGCATTTTCTAATGAAAGGGATCATGATGGGGCATATTTTACATGAAGGGATTTGATGAGGCATATTTCTGCATGAAGGGGAATCATGATGGGCATATTTCTACATGAAGGGGATCATGATGGGG
>JARQOD010012199.1:0-20602 GCA_033576555.1 Oophaga sylvatica | reverse complement strand
GGGATACATTTGACCCCCCCAATAATATATCAGGTTGACAACCACTGTGCTTTAATTTGGGAAATTCTGTATTTTTGCCCTTCTAGTAATAGAAGTACCTTTAAACATACAGTTGTTATTATCCATTAAAAAGCACACTGACCCTAATGCCCTCAATCCTAAAGCCCAAAGTTGATGTTGAGCTGATGGTCTCTCTCCATTGCATGTATCGGGGTTTGGTCACGGCTTGCTGAGCACTCTCCTCCTCCGTAGGTGCATCAGGATCCACCTCAATCATCTTCTTATACATGTCCTTCCTGAGCTTGGGCTTTCCACGGGCCTTCATCAACTCCTCTTCCAAATATGTTCTGGGAGATAAAGATTATATAAAAACAATCATGAACAATGACCAGACCAAACTTATTATATATTCATATTTATATACAGTATGTCATGTCCCTTACATAAGGGCTTCTGAAGATTCTGACTTATGCATTTATTGACAAGGGCACTTCTGCTTTTTCATCCAAAATTTCCTATTCCCGCATTCTGAGTGAAAATTTTTAGGAAACATATTTGCAGATGTGAATTAATATATATATAAAAAAAATTAAAACCGTTTGCAAAAAGACTAGAAATTCCTATGACATTGAGAATCCCTTGTTCACAATTCCCCAAATAGATGACCAGTGCTTAAACAGCGTATCTGTATTTGTATCAGACATACTATCATATATAAAGGGTTCATTGCTTAAATATTATGGGATATGAATCATTCATGAAGCCAGCTCTAATTACAAGTCTATTTTAGCAAATTAACAATCATTAAATTACAATTTTGGAGCCTCGTTCCTTAGAACCCTGCATTCTGCTGTTTAACTGATTTAATCTAAAATGGAATTTCTTTATTTTTCAATCTAAGTTTTACTAAGATTGTCCTATTACATTATTATTATACATTTTTATAGCGCCATTTATTCCATGGCGCTTTACATATGAAAAGGGAAAAATATAGACAGGTACAATAAACATGTGCTAGACAAGGGACACACAAGTACAGAAGGAGAGAGGACCCTGCCCGCGAGGGCTCACAGTCTGCGGGGATGGGTGAGAATACACTAGGAAAGGGTAGAGCTGGTCGTGCGATGGTTCAGTACACTGAGGATCATTGCAGGTTGTAGGCTTGTCGGAACAGGTGGGTCTTCAGGTTTTTCTTGAAGGTCTCCGTTGTTGGTGAAAGTCTGATGTTTTGCGGCAGGGAGTTCCAGAGTATGGGGGAAGCCCGGGAGAAGTCTTGTATGCGGTTGTGGGAAGAAGAGATGAGGGGGGAGTCGAGAAGGAGATCTTGAGAGGATCGAAGGTTGCGTGTAGGTAGGTAGCGGGAGACCATGTCACAGATGTATGGAGGAGAAAGGTTGTGGATGGCTTTGTATGTCATGGTTAAGGTTTTGAACTGGAGCCTCTGGGCAATAGGAAGCCAGTGAAGGGCCTGGCATAGGGGGGAGGCTGGGGAATAGCGGGGAGACAGGTGGATTAGTCGTGCAGCAGAGTGTAGGATGGACTGGAGTGGTGCCAGAGTGCTAGAGGGGAGGCCAGACAGTAGGAGGTTGCGGTAGTCGAGGCGGGAGATGATAAGGGCGTTTACTAGTGTTTTTGTGGTTTCATGGTTGAGGAATGAGCGGTTCCGGGAAATATTTTTGAGTTTGAGGCGGCAGGAGGTGGCGAGGGCTTGGATATGTGGTTTGAAAGAGAGGGGAGAGTCGATGATCACCCCAAGGCACCGAGCATGTGGGACTGGGAAAGCGAGCAGCCATTAACATTGATGAATAGGTCTGGTGGAGGGGTAAAATGAGGTGGGGGAAAGATGATGAATTCTGTTTTGTCCATGTTCAGTTTGAGAAAGCGAGCAGAAAAGAAGGATGAGATAGCAGACAGACACTGTGGGATTTTGGTCAGTAGGGAGGTGAGGTCAGGTCCAGATAGGTAGATCTGCGTGTCATCGGCGTAGAGGTGATACTGCAAGCCGTGGGATTCTATGAGCTGTCCCAGGCCGAAGGTGTAGATGGAGAAGAGTAGGGGTCCTAGGACTGAGCCTTGAGGAACACCGACAGACAGGGGCGAGGTGAGGAGGTGGTGTGTGAGAGGGAGACACTAAATGTTCGGTCTGTTAGGTATGATGAGATCCAGGATAGGGTCAAGTCTGTGATGCCAAGAGATGAGAGAATCTGTAGCAGGAGGGAATGGTCCATGGTGTCAAAGGCAGAAGACAGGTCCAGGAGAAAGAGGACAGAGTAGTGTCGCTTGCTCTTGGCGGTTAGCAGGTCGTTAGTGACTTTAGTTAGGGCAGTTTCAGTTGATTACATTATGGTAATTCTTTTTATATTTATTATTTATAAAGGGAAAACAACAAGATTAAAGATCAAGGAAGAAAAGCGGTAAAATAACAGGAAGAACCCTTCAAAAAGGAGGCAATAAATAATGCTAAATAAAACTTCTAAAAGATTTACTTAAAATTGCAGTAAAATAAAAAAAAAAATTACACCTGTCAATTTATTTTTCGTAAATTGACAACTTTAGCGGGGTTCTTACACAATCTGACACTGTGGACAGTCTATGGATAGAGACAAGACAGTGATGAGACATTCCATATTTACAAGGGGATTGGAAAAACCTAGTTGGCAATGTATTCATACATTTTTACGAGGAATAACTGAGGAACGACACAAAGCAGAGATGCTGCAGAGCTGTTATTTTATGGGAAAATACGTTTTTTACAAACACATATTAGGAGTGGTGTAAGCACCCATGGCCTCAATAGATAGCTTTTGAGACTTAGGCTGATTTCTAAAATCTGTGATGCAAGGACCGTTCTCACATCCAAAGACCAAGCCCGTCTTCTGGGTCTCCCGACTTGAACCAACAGCTTTATAGACATACTGTATATAGAAGTATTCCCTCAGGTCTGGAGACCCAGTGGTCGGTTAGGTTCTTCTAATCCGAGCACGTTCATGTACTGGGATTGCATGAAACCAGCCAAATTGCAAGTCCTGATGAAAAAATATTTTATATTTTGAAAAATAATCTAAAGTTTCCAAGTATCTGAATTTATTGGAAAATATTTGTGCAAGCCCAGTGACATCGATCAGTAGAATGATTAACTAAGCTATGAGTAAGTCACCAGTAGGTAGCCAGTTTCCTCGTGAGTCAACAGATATATCAATATATTTAATTTCAACTACTCAAAGCTTCTGGAAATTGAATATCTTAATTTGGGTATGTGGAAACAGAATAAACTATTAAATATTTGTGTATCCTGGAGGTTGACATGTTTATATTAGAAATTGGGAATGATTTACAAAACATGGATCTGCTCTTATGCGTGCCATCAGATTCAGTTTCCTGATTTCGCCCCTCAACTCTGGAAGTGAAGAGTTTAATATTTGAAAAGACAAAAAAAACAAAGAATAATCTAACATAAAGTGCAAAATGTAACAGCGCTATGAATAGATGTATAACAAGGTCATACGGACAGCGGAGCCAGTGTCTATAAAAACAAATCAGAAGGCGGCTTTATTTTTATAGTGTAATGTAGGCAATGAAATGTGATTCAACTGGTTGTTTAGGGCAACGGTTCCTGCACTAGTTCTTATACATGTTGGACTCAGTGCTTTTTTCACCCTTCCCAAGGTCTAGTGCTAAGCTCCCAGTGTCTGTCCCACCGCTTACATCACATCGACAGCGTTGCAGCCCACTAGTGATCTCAGTGGCTCTCTGGGGTTTGTGTCATCTACTCAGCTTACTGATTGGCTACAGCTTGGACGACGTGACAATAACAGACACTAGGAGCAAAGGCGGAGACTCAGTGCTGTACTCGGGAAGGGTGTATAAAGGAAACCGGTAAACCCCCCTAAAGTTGGTGGTGGTGTGATCAGTGGAAGCCCCACAGATCCTGGTGGATTTGTGCCACCGCTCCAATGGTGTATAGTCAAGTACAGAGCTGCAAAACGGATGTGGAAATCTTGTGGAGCACCTTGTAGTAACATTGCATGAATAATTACTAATTACAAAAAAACATGTTTTACCATTTCATTTATGCAACAGAAAACCTAAATTTTCAAAATAAAATGTAATTTAGAAAAGGTCCTAATGAAATATTGTATTTAGGTCAATTAGGTAACAACCCTACGAAGTGAAGCTACGTCAACAATAAGTGCACACGTCTCACTGCAGCGGCAATTAACGTCAATGTGTTATTACAAGCAGTCATGTAGGAAAGTCATTATATCTTGTTTCATCATCATAAAATATATGGTTACCGGGTAATTCTGGGTGTTATCCGTCTACACCCAGTCTACCAACAGCTAATCATCAGACTGAATCATTTTCTTATTGGTTCAGCTGTATAATCAATGGCCAACTATGGTCCAGCAACTATCTACTAAAGAGGGCCGTATAGATATATATATTTATGGGATAGCTGTTAGTTAAATATGTGTTCAGCAGAGGGCTAACATTCCTAACTCCCTATCAACCGTCTATTCATCCTCTGGCAGTGGCTTTTCACCCTTGAAAATTACAGGATTGACTGATACAGTAAAGATGTATATCTTTGTACCGTACTAGGATACTAGGTACTAGGAATGACTGGTGAAATTCCAATGACCTGATCCTTCTATCCCACGACATCATCTGTCAGGAGAGAGTAGTGCGGCCATCATGCAGATCACATGGGCGAGACTGAAGGCAATTTCTACCAATGAAATTCTCTGATTAAGAACAATATACACTAAATATATATATATAGATAGATATATATCTATATATAGATATATATCTATCTATATATATATATATATATTATATGCACAGTCCAGTTTTCTAGGAAGTCCTCTGTGTGGATTGTGGATGGTTGAGATGTGGAATTCATGGTTCTTTGGTTCTCTGTCCGCACATGTACATTGGTTCACTACTTTCTGTTCTACAATTATGTACTAACTTGCTTTTGCAATTAATTTTGTTAATGTGCACATCCTCTATATTTTCCTATATTTAGACACCAAAAAAATCCCATTGGCTTTTTTTTCTCTTCATCCACCATGGGTTCTGTTCTGTTTTTTTTTAAATAAGAAAATTACAGACTTAGAAAAAAATGCATACATGTACTTCCCATGAAGAATACTTAATCTGCAATGAACCTTGACACCATCTCTCATTTCATGCTCCCAATATTCAACAAAGAAACTAAAAGCCAAAGAGAGGTGGACAAGTAACTTTGCTCTGACCTCACTTACAAAAAGACAAATCCTGGCACGTCATTACCTCTGCTACACAAAAGTTTAATCAATGCAATACTGAAGGTTATATAGTCTCTGGAATAATTTGTATGTCACGATTTAAGGTATGATTTTTCAGTTAACTGACCGCTGCAGCCAATCACAGGCCACAGTGGTCAGATGACTACCGTAAATAGAAGCGTGACAACCGTCCTTGGGGAGGATACCGGATCTGACAAAGCTTTATCCATGGATAAGTATGTCTGATCTTATTATTTGGAAACCAGGCCTGCTGCTTGAAAACATTTTTGAGAGGCCACATGACCTCTTTAACAAAAGTATTTTTTTTAAATATGAAATCGTAGCTCTTTCAGAAGAAGTAGTTGTTCAAAAAGATTTTCTGGACAGTTGTGTGATGTCCATTTCTTGCATCATCAGAAGTCACTCCTGTGCAATGGTTGTCAGTCCGTGTCCAGTTATGTCTTTCATACAGAGGCATAAAGAGGTTTATTTTCTGTAGAATCCCAGCAGAAGAAAACTGTACCAATCTTACAAAGCTATTCTCTCTAAGAAGCCCTGATTTTAAAGGGGTTGTCAACTAATAAACTTAATAAAAATGGGCCCATGGCGGTGCTAAAATACACATACCTACTCATCTAATGGATGCCAGTGTCCGGCCAGCCTCCTGGCTTTCTCAGCGTCCGCTGATTGGCTGCAGTGGTTACGTTCTGTCTGAGTCAGAAGACTTAGCCAGAGGACTGTTTCTTATGGCTCAGATGGAACGTGATTGCCTTAACCAATCAGCAGACAATCACTAGCTGCAGCATACGCCTGATGACTTCTCGCCAGAAGAGAAAGGTGGGAGACAGGAGGGCAGCCGTACCGAGGAACCACTGGTGTCCAGTATATGTGCGTAAGTAATTTTTCAATTTGTCACTTTCATGGACCTATTTTAAAAACATTATAAGGCCGCAAGTGAGCACCAAATGGTAGCACATTGAGTCCCTACTGGGGTAAAAGGTGTTAAAAGGAACCTATCAATACCACTACTCCTAGGCAAGCAATGTGCAGAAGAGGGCTGTGTACAATATAAAAAAAAAATAACTATTATAGTGTTGTTCGTTGTGCCAAGATTTTGGCCTTTATTAATAGGCAAATTAGGTTCCCTCAACTTTATTTTGTTATTTAAGAAAAAGCAACAAAGCTCAAACAAAAGCCGAGCTGAAACTGAGATTTTCTTTACCGAGTACTTCCTATTTCTAATGAAAAAACCCCACTAACTTTAGAAGAAAAAAAAACCTCTTGGAGACAAAAGAGAAAGCAAAAGTATCTCATGAAACGAAAACTTGATGAGTTTGGTTTTTTCTTAGACCTCACCATAAACGCTAGGGCTTGTGATTATTGTCTATGGGAAGATTTTCAAGTAATGATTTGAGACGTTTTCTTTAGCCCTTTCCCACCTGGAATTATTTGTTCCAAACGATTCAGTGAAGTTTTTTCCTAATTTACGGATGTCAAACCTAGTTAACACACAGTTTTATAACAGCAACTAGAAGAATACTCATCCATCTGGTGCCCTAATCTTCTAGCAAGGATAAAGAGTGGCAGCAAAAGGGCATCTCTGGAGGATTAGCCAGTAGTGATGTGCTAACGTGCTCGGATAAGGTGTTATCAGAGCATGCTCATGTGCTATCCGAGTGTTTTCAGCGTGCTCGAATAATATGTTCGAGTACACGCGGCTGCACGTCTCGCGGCTGTTCGACAGCTTCAATGCACGCAGGGATGGCCTGTTGGGCCTGTTGTAGGTAATCCCTACATCTGTTGCAGCTGGCAAACAGTCGCGAGACATGCAGCCGCGTGGACTCAAACATATTTTCGAGCACGCCGAGGTCACTTGGTTAGCACTCAAGCATGCCCTGATAACACCTTATCCAAGCACGTTCGCACATTACTACTAGACACGTCCATGCAATAAATGTACAGACAGACCATGGTCAGTGGGAACTGTGCAATATTTTATTTCATTTGTGGTGGCTCCATAGGATGATTAGAAATTGGTACTTGGTTTCCCTGTAGATTAAAGTTAATCACTGGGGGTCTCAGCCATAGGTCACCATATGTTTACCCAATCGCTGGAGGACCGTTCTTGAAGACAACCATTCAAGAACCAAGCATGTTACAACTCTCATGCAGCATATTAGAGTTGTTGTCCAGGTAAAGGTGTTATACATGTCTGAGTGATACTTTATTAATGCACTAGCTCCTCCAGTTCCAGCCCTAGAAGGAACTTCCAATGTCAGCATGTCATCAGAGCTGGCTGTGAAGTGGGTCTGGCTTCCTGGTCCTGGTCCATTTCAATAATTAAAAGGGTTTTCCAATTTTTTTTTTTACTTAAAAACATGTATTTGTGGCTAAAAATCATTTTTGCAACTGGATTTCATTAAAGTAAATGTGGCATTGTTTGGCTGCTATAGTCTTTTTCTTCATTGCAAATTTAACTTCGATGTGGTCTGTAACCATAAATCAGTTGAGAGGAGCTCAGAAAAAAAAACCAGATACAATAGGTACAAACTCCCTACTAAACTATCATAGCAGGCTGACAGATGGATTATGTGGTTCCAGTGACGGAAGCAGGCAGTCATGTGATCGCAAGTATATGTGTTATGCACCTGTCTCGGATCCATGCTTTGCTCCCCTCACCCCAGTCTGCTGAACTCTAATGTGCTCCACACCAGGCTTTGCAGATGGCCTGGCGTGATCTCATGTGATCATGTGCCTGGGCCTAAATGAGCCCTACCAAGGCACACACCTGTGTCATGGCATTCAAACATTCCAATTACTCCAGAATTCTGTCTGCTACCTGTTCCCGATCTTTTAGAACGTCTGCTACATGTCCGCCAGTGACGTCCAGGACATCTCATGTTTGCCTATAGCTTTCTGGACCTCTGCTACCTGTTCAGGGTCTACCAGGAACTCTGCTATGTGTTCTCAGTCTTTCAGGACCTCTGCTACCTGTCTGTGGCTTCCAGGACCTCTGCTACTTGTCTGTAATCTCCAAAGACTTCCGCTACTTGTTTCGAGACACCTGTCTGTGGTTTCCCATATCTATGATATCTGTTTCCTGTGTGCCACAACTGCCTGCTGCACCTATGCCCGTGTGCCTTTGAGAATCCACCTCAATTAGTCAGCCTAATAGAATACCATAAACATGGATCCCAAATACGCAACATCGTTGGCATACTATGTCTTTGTAGTAGACATTCTAGTAACTCCTGAGTTCTGTCTTCTACCTGTTCCCAGTCTTCCAGGACCTTTGCTACGTGTTCACCTGCGGCTTCCAGGACGTCTCCAGTCAACCTGCAGCTTCCTTAACCTCTGTTACCAGTTTCCCTTGTGCCTCAACTGCCTGTTGCACCAACGCCTGTGTGCCCATCTGGACCTTGGGCTTTGAGGATCCACCTCACCTATTATCCTAACAATACGATTTGCATACTTTCGCCTTATCCTGACAAGACGTGTCTTGCCTCGTTGTCTGGCACATGACTGCATATATGTAAATTACAAATAGCATATTTGCAGTTATGTGCCTGCCCGCTCGCTCACATAGAGACTGCAGACTTGATGTACAAACCTGGACAACTGCTTTAAGGCATAGCTCAATATGTTCTTGCTAAGGAAATATGCTAAATCTCTAAATCAGTCAAAAATAAATAAAACTTTGCCACTATTTGCCCCCTTTTCCCTCGGTACAGTTACCATGGTAATCCTGCCTAGAGCACATAAAATACGGCCTTGATGCACATTGTTCAATAACTGCTGTAGTCAGTAAAATGTCACTGTGTGGGCATGGAAAGGATACAGAAAAGAAGAAGCTAATATTTACAACGTAATAAAATAAAAACTACGTACGAACATCTAAATTTATTCTCATACCCACCTGACGCCCATCTTACAGTCCATGACACAAGGCTCATCAAAGTTGTTAAGAAGGTCGTCCAACTGGATGTAGGTTTCCCCATCTCTTTCTGTCACCCCGTGGAAAGTGGGAACGCAGGAGGCCAGAGGGTCTCTCATCAGGAGCTCAAAGCAATTTTTCTCATTTTCTGAGTAACGTTTTAAAATGGTCCCCCCGGCGGCGGCTTTAAAGCTTCCTACAAAAATAAAAATTGAAGACAGTATTATTATAATGTGCTGGGTGTCCACATACATACATACCAATACTTAGTTAGGTCTTTCAGTGCAGAGGATGTTAAAGCGATCAGATCTGAACAAAAATAATTATTAATATAAACAATCGTTCTAATACATTTTCCAAAACACACTGAAAAAAAGTCCAGTTGTGCCCAACATACCCTAACGACTATTCTCTTTCTACAGGAGAAAAAATGAAATGAAGAAAGTAGCCGAATTTACAACTCAAATGAAAAAGACGGATTTTGGTAAGAACTTACCTGTAAAATCCTTTTCAGCGAAGAAGGAAGGGAGACACACCATAACTAGTGGGGCTCCGCCTACCCACTAGTTATTGTGTGTCTCCCTTCCTTCTTCGCTGAAAAGGATTTTACAGGTAAGTTCTTACCAAAATCCGTCTTTCAGCTGCAGATGAAGGAAGGGAGACACACCATAACTAGTGGGTAGGCGGAGCCCCAGATAGGATCAATACCTCAGATTAGAAAGCGTGTTGACCGGCCCCTCCAGCTCGGGCTCCTCCTACTCAGCTCTTCAGTCGTACCAAAGCTTAAGGAAGAACAATATCACCAGCGAAGCAACATAACCCCTTCTGAAGGACTTCAGAGAAAAATACAAAAGTACAGGTTATGCATGCATTTGGCAAAGAAAAACCACACAGTCCCAGGTACTACTCACTGAACCTGACTACTGCGATAAGCTGGCAATGCTGGAACAGAGCCATAGCGCGTCGACCTCAGCTCAGAAAATCGCTATCAGAGAAGGGCCACGCTGCTTCTGTAAATATAACAACACACTTCTGCCATGGGAGGGATGTGTGTCTCCCTTCCTTCTTCGCTGAAAAGGATTTTACAGGTAAGTTCTTACCAAAATCCGTCTTTCAGCTGCAGATGAAGGAAGGGAGACACACCATAACTAGTGGGACGTCCCAAAGCAGTCCAAAAATTAGGGTGGGAAAAAAACCAAAAGAGGCAGAAACCCAACAACCTAGATAAATGCGCAACAGGCGCCAAATACAAGATAACTTAAAACTTAGATTACCGCTGCCTGCAGGACCCTACGTCTAAGGCCGCATCAGCGGAAGCACTGACGTCCACCTTATAAAACTTTGTAAATGTGTGGACGGAACCCAGGTCGCCGCTCGGCAGAGCTGAGCTGCCGAAGCCCCTTGATGAAAGGCCCACGATGAAGCCACAGCCCTCGTGGAGTGAGCTCGAACCTTAATCGGGCAAGGTTCGCCTTTAAGACGGTAAGCCTCCAAAATGGCTGACCGAATCCAACGAGCTATAGAGTCCTTGGAAGCTCGTTGACCACGTCTACGACCTGCTGGAATCACAAACAGAGAATCTGACTTCCTAAAACCTTGAGTAACAGACAGATAGAACTTCAAGGCCCGCACTAAATCCAATTTGTGCAAATCTCGTTCCTTTGCATTCCTCGGGCCCGGACAAAGTGAGGGCAACACAATATCCTGGTTAACATGAAACTGCGACACCACCTTAGGTAGAAAGTCGCCCCGTGTGCAAAGCACTACTCGATCCGGGTAAAACTCCAGGAAAGGCGGCGAGCAAGAAAGAGCTGCCAACTCAGAAACCCTTCTTAAAGAGGTTACGGCCACTAAGAATGCAACCTTCCAAGAAAGTAACGAAAGGCTAGTAGAACCCATAGGCTCAAAGGGCACATGCTGAAGAGCCTCAAAGACAAGGTTGAGTCTCCAAGGAGACACAGGTGCCTTCCGCGGTGGAAACTGACGGGTTACTCCTTGAAAAAAAGAACGCACGTCCCTACGCGAGGCGATAGCCTTCCGAAAAAGCACGGACAAAGCAGAAACCTGACCCTTCAGAGTGCTAACTGCTAAACCTTTGTCCAACCCGTACTGTAGAAAAGCCAACAGATTGGGAATGGAAAAAATCCTCGGATTCCTTGAGGAACCCGAACACCACGAAAAGAAGGCTTCCCAAGTTCTGTGATAATCTTAGTAGTGGCCGGACCTCTAGCAGCTCGCAGAGTGGCAATGACTGCAGCTGAGAAACCTCTACGGGTCAATATTTCGGTCTCAAGAGCCACGCTGTCAAACGTAGAGACTTCAAGTCCGGATGACGAACGGGCCCCTGGGATAACAGGTCCGGGCGAAGAGGAAGTGGAAATGGCGGAGCCGCCAAGAGCGACACCAGTGTCGAGAACCACGTCCTCCTTGGCCAATCCGGGGCTATCAGCATAGCCGGAATTCTCTCCAGTCTGATCCGACGCAGTACCAGAGGAAGTAAGGAAATTGGCGGAAACACATAGACCAGTTCGAAATGGTCCCACGGAGCTACCAGAGCATCCACCGCCACAGCCTTCGGGTCCTTGTACCTGGATATGAAGGTTGGTAGCTTGGCATTGAACCTGGATGCCATCAAATCCACTTGGGGGGTTCCCCAACGGGAGCACAGTAGTGCAAACATTTCCGGATGGAGACTCCATTCTCCAGGATCCATCTTCTCGCGACTGAGGAAGTCCGCCGTGGTATTCTGGACTCCTGGAATGTGGATCGCAGAGATGGCTGAAACCCTGGTCTCGGCCCATAGCAGGATCCGAGACACCTCCATCATGAGCCTGGAACTCCTCGTCCCGCCTTGGTGATTGATATACGCGACCGCCGTCGCGTTGTCTGTCTGCACTCGGACTGGCAGACCGCTCAAAGGGACCGTCCAGTGTTGGAGGCAAAGAAAAATTGCCCTCAATTCCAAGACATTGATCGGTAGAATAGACTCTTCCGATGACCATACTCCCTGGATCCAAAGGTCGTTCCAGACCCCCCCCGCCCGTCAGGCTGGCATCGGTGGTTATGACCGACCACTTCGGAGGGAGGAAAGATTTCCCCAGGGATAACGCTTCTGGACGTAACCACCATTCTAGGGATTCCCGTACCCTGTGAGAGATGATGACGCAGCAATCCAGCGAAGCCTGTGATCGATCCCAACGACTCAGAATGAGCCTCTGGATGGCCCTGGAATGAAACTGGGCAAACGGAAGTGCCTCCATGGACGCCACCATCAAACCCAGGAGGCGCATACACTTCCGAAGGGACATTGCTGTCGAAGACTTCATAGTCTGTACATGTCGAAGTAGACATGTCCGCTTGTCTGGGGGTAGGGACACCACTGCCCGTACCGTGTCGAAATGCATCCCTAAAAACAGGATTGACTGAGACGGCTCCAGAGACGACTTCTCCCAATTGACCAGCCACCCAAAATCCTCCAGGAGCTGAAGGGATAGGTTGCGAGCCGTCACCGCCTCCTCCTTTGAGGATGCCACAATCAAAAGATCGTCCAGGTAGGGAAAAATCGCAACCCCCTGTCTTCGAAGAATTGCCATGAGAGGCGCCAGAATTTTTGTAAAAACTCTGGGCGCCGAGGCCAAGCCGAATGGCAGAGCCACAAACTGGTAATGGTCCTGACCTATGGCAAAACGAAGGAAGCGCTGATGAGTTCTTCCGACGGAAACATACAAATAAGCGTCGCGAATGTCGATTGACACCAAAAAATCGTTCTGCGACAGGGCCGCCACCACGGAGCGAAGTGACTCCATGCGGAATTTTTGGGTGTGGACATGCCGAATCAATCTTTTGAGATCCAGAACAGGACGAAATTTGTCCTCCTTTTTGGGAACCACAAAAAGATTGGAATAAAATCCTCTTCCTCGGTCCTCCGGCGGTACCGGTATTACCACACCCCTTCTGCAGAAGGGAGTCGACCTCTCGCAGCAGAGCGGTAATTAACTCGGGCTCTGACGGTGTGCGAGACTGGCAAAACCTGTCCGGAGGTCGAGACGAAAACTCTATGAAATAGCCTGCCGACACTACCCGCGTTACCCAGGTGTCCGGAACGCGGAAAACCCAAGTCACTTTGAATTGGAGCAGGTGACCCCCCACTTGAGAGCCCTCGAATGGAAACCTGGCGTCAGTCCGCCTTGGCGGGCTTCTTGTCAGTCTCCCGCTTGTCTTGACGGAAACTTGATTTCCAGGGAGTACGGGATTTCTGAGTGAACTTTTTTCCCGAAAAAGAGGGACGACCCGATCCCCAAGAGGACTGACCGAATCATCCCTTGGAACGAAAGGATCGCCGGCCACCACCGGCACCAGTCCTGCCAGGTGCAGAAGCCGTAGCCCTTCGCTGTGGTAAGGCTGCTTCTTTCGTCTTTGCCTTGGCAATCAGCTCTGAAAGATCAGATCCAAAAAGCTGACTACCCTTGTAGGCTAGAGACAGCAAACCTTGTTTTGACACTGCGTCCCCAGTCCACTGTCTAAGCCACAGTGCTCTTCTGACTGTGACCGCCGAAGCTTGTGCCCTGGACAACAGAGATGCAGTATCCAGACCTGCATCATAGCTATAAGAAACTGCAGTCTCCAATAAACCGAGAAGTCCGTCTATCTCGGATAACGGAGATCCATTTTGCAACGCCGTTCGTATACGGTCCAACCAGCACAGGGAAGCCCTACAAGCACACATGGATCCTAGCACCGCTTTGAATCCATGACCCGAGGCCTCGTAGTTGGATTTCGCTGCCATTTCCGTTTTTCTGTCTAACGGTTCCTGCAGACTTGCCTTCCCTTTAACAGGGGCAATGAGGATTTACTAAGCTGGGATAAAGGAACATCCACTTCAGGAGAAGAAATCCAATTATCCATCATTAAGCTCATCTAGAGCTGGCAATGTCGCTCGTGACTTACGGTAGTCTTGGTACATTCGAGGTGACTTACCAGGACGTGTAGTTACCTCCTCCGGCAACTGTAACGCCTCCCTCATGGCTTCAATAAAAGCCTCTGTTCGGTCTAAAGAGACAGAATGTCCCTGCCGATCCTTATCGGAACCGGATAACTCCCATCTGAATTTGAAGGGGAACCCTGACCGCATTCCATATCAGAGAGGTCTGATTCGCTACGTGGAATGATGAAACCGGCCTGTGTCGCTTCCTTCCATGAGAGGATCTAGCTGACACCCAATGACCTAAAAGGTCAGAAAGGCCATCAATAGAGCGAGCGATGGCACCCAAATTTTGGGCATCGCTGTGACCTCCAATTGCTGCGCTTGACGTCGAGGCTTGTGTATCAGACTCGCGTGACTGATTCTGAAGCAGATTTGGCACACGGTCCGCACCTTCTGGACCCTGTTCCGACATGCCCTTACACAGTATAAGGCAGGTCAAAGCCTGTCAGCAATTATGAAAAAAAGTGTGGCTTCTCAAGCGAATGCAGCAAGCACGCTAAAGGGGTTAAAGCCCTTAGTGAGAGAGCTACCCCAGCTGTATCAGCTGAATATTCAGCAATATAATTAACTCTTACAAGTTCTGACCCCAAACTGGGATAGAACCTGTGCGGCTGTTGAAAAGGTTAACCCTTTAAAAGGGGTTAATATCGCCGACTCCCCACTACTCCCTTATTAATAGAAGGGGTGTGCGAGTCCCATGGCAAAATAAGGTCTCTATATAAGACCGCAGCTGCAAGATAACGCTATCTGTATTTCTCTACAGATAGGTTCTGCGCTGTGGGGTGAGGAACTGTTGTGAGTGGGCTTGGGATGAGTTCTGAGCAGAGGCTCCCTCTGGTGGTTACAAGCGGTGCTGGTCTGTCCAGTGAAGATTGTGAAGATTGTGAGGATTGGGAATCAGGTGTTACTGACTGGTCTTATATAAGGGAGTCACCTTCCCATCAGGGTTGCCGGTGATCAACTGTTCTGGTCTGAATCCTTGATTCCTGTTTCCTTTGTAGCCTGCTGTGTCGTGTCTGCATCTCCTGCTAACAGATAAGACATTTTCTTCTTTTTGTTTTTGTGCTTGATTTTTTGCATTTTGTCCTGCACTTCTGTGGGGGCCTTCAGGGTCCCCTCCGGGGCTTTTGCCCTCTCAGTTTAGTTCAGCCACTGATGTTTGTCCCTTTGCTTTTTCCAGTTTTTTCAGTGGCTGCTGTTTTGATTTTGTTACACCAGAGAACTAATTTAGGTGGTAGAGGTCGTGTGATCTCAGGTGTTTTTGAAATTAGTAGAGTTGGTGCTTTTCAGGGTTTTCTGGGATTGCAGTAAGTACCCTTCCTATCCTTTTCTATTTAGTTAGTTTGGGCCCCAACGTTTGCTCATACTATTTTCTGTCTGTGTCTGTATTTCTTCTGTCTAACCGCCATTACATGTTTGGGGGCTTTCTATTATCTTTGGGGTTCTGCTCCGGGGCAGATAGCTTTCCTATTTCTATCTTTAGGTGTAGTTAGTTTCTCAGGCTGTGATGAGGCGTCTAGGACCAACGTAGGAACGCTCCACGGCTGCCTCTAGTTGTTGTGGTTAGTCAGGGTACTGCAATCTCATAGATTCCAACTGCTCTGGTGTATTGCCTTTTTTGCCTGCACTCCTCAGCTACCGAAACATAACAGTATCACCGGCCTAAAATTTAAAATTGTATGGTACTCACAGAAGGGAAAAAATTTGTGAAAGAAAAAACGGTTGTCAGAGTTGTCAGAGATTGTTACACCCGGTCCCAGCGCTGCCTCTGCACTCCGTTCTGCTCACTCACCTGTTCCTCGGGCTGTCCTCTGCGGCGGTCTGTGCGTGGGCTGGGGTCTCCTGTCCCATCTGCTCTCCGGCGTCCTGAGTCCTTCTCCACTTCCTGGCACGCTGCTGGCAGGCCTCCAGACAGTCGGCTTAGGATGCGAGGCCACGCCCACCGCCTCTCTTAAAGGGCAGCGTGCATCTTTTGAAATAGCTAATTATCCAATGGCTGCGCACTCAGTACTATATCTGGTCACTCCACCATTAGGGGAGTGCCGGAGCAACGTGTTCTATCATTGCTACATCCGGTTCTGTTCCTGTTCTGTCTGCGCTGCGTCTGCAGTCTCTGTGCTTCGCTGATACTGTTTGTCTCCTCAGATCATTGCTAACCGTATCTGGCTAATCTGGACAATCTCAGCTATTACTGGCGCAAGTGTCATCCGTTCCGCCATCAGCCATCCGTACCCGTGGACCGTGACAAGGTCACTGAAGCCAGCCTTCTACCATCCGTTCTGGACCAGGACCTTACCCTTCTCCGTCAAGAACTTTCCACGGACTCTGTAAATACTTGTTACCCTTTTGGTCCCTCTGGGACAGCTGCCACGTGTCCGGGGTCTAACTGGAGGTAGCACCTGTGTCCTCCGGGTATTCCATTCTGGTTCTGTTCGAGGGGCCTTACTACGGGTACCGGGCTCACTAGTTACGCCCCCTTCGGAGCCCCCCGGACCGCGGTCTCGGGGTTCCACATTAAAAAAATACGAATGTGAACTTCACCACCTCTGCCTCCGCTTCCATTCGTTACAGATTTCTCCGGCCATGGAACCCGCTGGATCCAAGAGACCTCCGACCACGGATCTGTGCCAGGAGGTGGCCCGTTTGGGAGTTCAACAGACAAGATCACGACTTATCTACGCAGCTTGTTACCCCATGGATTCCCTAGGGTCTCGTCTGCACCTGACTCTTCTATCAATAATCAGGTACCAGTTCCCATGGCAAATCAAGGTCCCCGTCTGGCGGCTCCTACCCGTTTCCAGGGTGATCTACTCTGTTTGGGGTTTCCTCAACAGTGCACCTACACTCGAAATCTTGGGGCTATGTTTGTTCTGACCGAGCCAGGTGGGCTTATCATGTCACACCTGGGAGGAGAACCCTGCCTGGCTAAACCCGTATGGGAGAGGGGGATCCGGTGGTTAACGATCTTCAATTTTCCTAGGGCTTTTCGCAGGACTTCGATGAACCGGGTCGTACCATTCGACTGCACAGCTCTGCTCCGCCTGCGCCAATATCTCACGGTAGCTCAGTATGTGTTAAATTCCGCACCCTCTGTCTGAATTATCGTGGAACAATGGGCCCCTGGTTTAACTTCTGGGAAGCCTATCCCGGGAAGAATAAGGTGAGTGGCGGGACGGGACAGACCTACTTCTTGGAAGGCTTATCCTTGGAACCCAATTGCCTCGTTTTAGGGCGTCCATGGAGATCAAGGGGAAAAAGGTTATCCCTGGACTTTTATTTGTACAAAACAGTCTTCACCCTCCGCCCCGAGGCCTGGAGGTGGACCATGAAGTTTGGCCACCGCCGCCCCGGGAGGCACTCCAAGGGGGAAGTTGTTATACTCGGTAGTTTGAACTTTGATTCATTTTGCCTAAAAGCGGGAAATCCGTGCCTAGGTCGGGTAGGAGGGCCAATGGTAAAGAGCAGTCCTCTCCCTCTTTAACACCTTGTCACCGTGTCCTATTGAGCAATAAAATTTCCGAAACACTGTCTCGGATTTGGAGTGCAGGGAACTTCATCGCAGGCGGTTGGGGAAATCATACCGTTACCAGTCCAGCGTCTTCCTGATCCGTTACAGGGTCCGCCGTGGATGGCAAACCGCCTGACCAGCCCGTCCTTTCAAAAGGGTTTTTGGTGGAACTCGGGTAGGTCTAATGCTTATGAACGAATGCGATTTTATGTATATCCTGGTTTATCCCACCAATGCTTCTAGGTTTACCTTGGCTTCGTGCATGAACCGTCCTTTAATTGGAAAACTGGGAAGTTCTGCGTTGGGGAATACCTGCAGAATGTTGCTTAAACCCGGATTCAACTGTTTCGCCCCAGTCCAGCCTGATACCCCCGGGTTGCCTTCCGCCTATTGGTCCTTCTCTGCGTTTTGGGAAAAAAGAGGCTGAGAGACTAACCCCCCACACAGGGTCGTAGATTGTAAATAGGCTTTTCCAGGAGCATCCCCCCCGCGGGAGAGTTTATCCTCTTTACAGGCAGAGACTCAGGCCATTCGGACTCATTCAAAGAATTTGGCTGAGGATTTATCCGAAATCCTCGTCCCGGCAGGGCTGGATTCTTCTTTGTTAAAAAAAAGGGAAAGGATCCTTGGGCCCTGCATTGACTATCGGGGGTCTAAATCAAACACGGTAAAAAACGGTATCCATTGCCCTTTATTTCAGACTGTTTGATCGTCTCCGAGGGGCCAAGATCTTCACCAATTGGACCTCAGAGGGGCCTAAACCTGATCGAATCAGAGGGGAGAGAATGAAAAAGCCTTCAACCCGTGACGGCCACTATAATCCCCGGGGAATGCCATTGGGCCAAGCAATGCACCTGCGGTTTTTTAGGAATTTGTTTAAAAATTTTTTTTCAGGGGACTTGCTCTATCTTGTGTGTGGTTTACCTGGACGATATTTTGATTTTTTTGCTGACTTGACGTCACAGGAGGCAAGTAGCCTGGTCTTACAAAAACGAGAGAGAACAGGCTCTATGCCAAAAGAGAAATGCCTCTTTGGCAGTCCTCTTTGCCTTTCTTGGTAACGTATCTTCCACAGGATTAAGTGGATGGAGAAGTTGTCTGAGTTCTCACGGCCTGTCCGTCTGGGCTAAACCATACAAAAGGTTCCTCGGATTCGCCAATTACTCCGGCAATTATTCCAACTTTTCCCCCGAGGGCTCCAATCACAGCCTTAACCCGGAAGGTGTAAACTCTAAGGAATGGTCCTCCCAGGAGAAGAGGCCTTTGTTTTTCAAAAAAGCCTTCACTTCCGCACCCGTTCTCCATCGTCCTAATCAAGTGGAAATTTTTTTTGAAGTTGAAGTTCTTCCTGGTGAGGGCAGTTCTGACCAGAAGTCGTTACCCGGGCGGGGAATCTGTGTGGTTTTTTTTCCAGGTTTTTTCTCCGCAGAAGGAATACTTGTCGGTGATGCGAACTGTTGGGCCATCAAATTTTGGGGGAAGGTTCTATGTATTTTTAATTCCTGAAACTCAGTTTGTTCGCAGCCATTTTACTTTTCTGTCTTGCTGCGCTATTGCCCTCTCAAAATGGGGTTTCCAGCTTGCATGTTCCCGCCCTATTCTTTTTGTTCTTGCGCCACAGTGAGCAATCATGCTTCAGAATCTAGCTGCAGTGAACCTGTGACTTGCTCCGTAAAACCTTGGACCTTGTCCCGTATTCCTACGAGGAACTCGAAGCCTTGTGGACTTGAACCTGCTCTTTGAAAGACCCGTTTGCATGGACTTCGGTAACAGAGAAAAGATCCTGAATTGTATTGGAGAGTGATTGCTGAGTTGGATTTCTCTGGCCTGCTGTGTCTCCTGTTTTTTGTGTCGCAAACGTGTGACTATTTCTGCCAATTGTATGAAGTAATACAGGGACTTTTCTTATCAAAAAACCCTTTACTCCTGGTTTTCATCCCCCAAGCAAAGACCTATTGAACTGTACTACATACTTGAAGATTCTGAACCAAAAGTTTGTGTTGCTGGGTTGGGGCTGTGTCTGCTTACTGTGGATATCAGAGTCCGTTGTACTTTCTGTGAGACGGGTTGTGACTTCCACAACATTCCAGGTGAGAATTTCCTTAAGTTTTTTTTTTTGCAGTGTTACCAAGGTAAACCTATTGTTTTTTTTTTTTTTTCCTTTCTTTTCTCTTTTTTTGTCTGCGGAATCTGGATTCAGATGTCTGGTTGAAACTTTCTGTGATGTTGTGGTGGACTCCTCACAACCTTCCCCGGTGGCATTCCCTTAAATTTTTTTTTCTCTCTGCAGTGTTTGCCACAGGTGAACACTTTGTTTTTTTTTTTCTCCTCTTTTCCAGTAATCCTGTCTTAAAAGTTCTGGAAAATGGAGGGGCCCGCAAAAGGAACTTTGCGGAGTGATGATAATATCCTTGCAGATTTGCAGAATTTAAAGACCGTTTTCAAATTCTTCAGGACCTCAATAATACAATTTGCAATGGTTTGGACAGACTACCCAGGATTTGCGAGCCAGGATTGAGGGTTTAGAGGGGCGAGTCCAGCCCTGCCGTAGCCCCGTGCGGGATTCCCAAGTTGCCCCTTTTCGTTTGGCGGAAGTGAAAATTCAGGGGATTTTTAACAATGAATTTTTTTTTTTTTGCAATGCCCAATTTCCACTGAACGATCTAAGGTGCTTACTTTAAATTTGTTGCTTACCAACAAGGCTTTAAGTGGGAAACCCTCTGTTGAGCTGAGGTGATTTTTGAATCACCTTGAAGATTTTATTTCACATGGGGCAGGTGTTTGATACCCCAATCGGGTGAAAGTGAAGAGCCATGTTAGCTTTGGCCAAGGTAAATGGTAGGAATATGCCTTGGATTTCAGGAGTGGGCCCTTGTAACCTGGGAAGTTCCGCCAAAAAAATT